>OZ037785.1:2492659-2502659 GCA_964035525.1 Porites cylindrica | reverse complement strand
TTGAACCCTTAAGCATTTGTGAGCAATTCATCGACAACAAGAAAGCAATGGTAACTTATGGTAACTTTTTTTTATCAGATACTGTTATGCATAAGTATATTCAAAGCTGAATTTACACTTAACTGGGCCCGACAGAAAGAAAACAAAATAAACTTGCGCTGAACACAAAAGTCGGCCAGCTTTTTCTTTTAGGTCTTTCCTTGAGACATTATTTTGTTGACTCTAACATCCGTAACCTGTAAATTGGCTACCGTAGAGTATTGTGCATAAAAAAGATTTTTTCCCTTTATATTGTGTTCATATCAGTCGTTTTCACTCAGCTGTTACCTCGAACCCCAAATCATTTTCCCCTGCCGCGACATTGGACCCGCGACCGCGACTTTGGACCCGCGACCGCGACTTTGGACCCGCGACCGCGACATTGGACCCGCGACCGCGACTTTGGACCCGCGACCGCGACTTTGGACCCGCGACCGCGACTTTGGACCCGCGACCGCGACATTGGACCCGCGACCGCGACTTTGGACCCGCGACCGCGACTTTGGACCCGCGACCCTCGACCCGCGACTATTAGTCAAACTCTGACGGTGAGGGTAAAAGGCGGAATGAGTTTGCGGAATGGCATGTGGCATGGCTTGCGGAATGACATAATTATGCGGAATGTAAAATATGGAAATTGGCGCAAAGAAATAAATTAAACTGAAAGGCATGCGCGGGTCATTGCCGCCCCCTTTTTGGCGCCAATAGGACAATTGCACGATGACGATATTTGACTACAACTACCACAATTCATTTCGGTTTTGCTTTGTTATTTAAATTTGTCAATCCCGCTGAGGATTACAGAACAATAGCCTTAATTTGCATAAGAAAACAACAAACTCAAGGATTCTGGTAGTTGTAGTCAAATGACGTCATCGTGCAATTGTCCTATTTGAGTGAACAACTGCTTTACTGGTTCACGCATTTAGACATTTATCTAAGACATACCCGAGAATTAGCTAGGGTTCCTGAAGGCAGCCTCCACACGAAAACATTGAAGTCCGAAGCGTGACCAAAATAACTTAGTTTCCTCGATTAACAATACGAAATATCTTCTTTTTCCGTTATCCTTAGCGAATTTAATACCATTGTTATAGTCCTTATTTTTGAGTCGATAGAAAGTGAATCCCAGAATACTTGTGCATTTGATTTTTTGCTTCTTCAAAATACTGTCGGCACCGAAAGTGTTACTCCTTCGATCAAGAATTACGTTGTGTTACTACCTTGATTTCGTGACTGTGATTTTGACAGCTCCGTCTCTTCAAACGTACGTTGTGCGACGTGCAGTCACGGAACAGACTGTCACGCAGAGTCGTCGGCAGGTAAAGTTCAGAGTTTCAAAATGGCTAAAATTGACCCAGTTTCACCTTTTTACCCCATTCTTTGATTGAAAAAAGCAATTTTGCAAAGGGAAAACCTACAAGACGTACGAAAAACGAGCCATTGGGCTGTAAATATCTGTTTATGTGCGTTTCGAAATTGGAAGTGTTTACTCAATACAGCCAATTTATACCGCCAGCCTACCATGAAAATTCCTGAACTTCGATGGTGTCTTACAGAGATTTCCTTCTCTTACCCAAGCCAATTCCCAGGTATGTTCTAAATGAATGAATAAATGTGTGATTTAAATCGCAAGAAGAGAATTTGGAGTTATACCACATGTTAAATATTGGCGGCGAAAATGAGTAACGAACTGAAATTTTTGTTATCCTGAAAACCTATCCCTCATTTTTAAAATTATTTCAGTACGACCAGCTTCCCTATTGCCCAGAAACTATCTTCTAGTGGAAGGAAAAGAATTTTTCTGTTCGTGGAAAGCGTCCAAATTTCTCCATCCAGCTTCGTTTGCGAACGCGAGGAAAGTTGATGTTAGCGAATTTCAGGTTAAAAATTAATGCAGTCTGAGACTCCGGCGACATCGAAAACCGATCTTCTATTTTTTCTCCCGAATAAAAGGCTTTCGGCGGGAACAATCTACGTTAGGTTTCTCTTTTACCTAAAAGCTATCTATGAACAAAAATGAAAGAAATTGATTTTTCAACTCTTGTCACGAAATTAAGATTTTGGTCGATTTTTCTGTTTCGCACGTCTCAAGCTCGCAACTGAGGAAACAAAATACAAGATTCATTCATCTCTGAATAATATTATCAATTATGTCACGATCACGTAACCCACAGTCTCATAAAGAAACACTTCTCACACGGTTTCGAATACAAATATAGGTAACAAGAAACTGTTGAGTTAATCGTACAAACATCTTTTGCAGAAAAAATTAAAGTAGAAGGGAGTGTGACCTTCGAAAACATCTTTTCTTCAATAGACGAAGAATCTTTTTGGCTGTGCGGAAAAGGCTGGTCGACAATGAGCCTTCGTGGTTTTTTTATTGTCATCAAAGGTTAAGCCCGCAACATTAAAACAGCGGCTGCGTTTGCAAACTGATTGGCGCCAAAAAAGGGTGCTCTTTTCAGTTTAATTTATTTCTTTTGATCATTCAGCAGCGTATATTAAATTCCGCATAATTATGTCATTCCGCAAGCCATGCCACATGCCATTCCGCAAACTCATTCCGCCTTTTACCCTCACCGAAACTCTGATAAGTTTCTTGGATGTTAATAAATGTCAGGCTATCAACCTTGACCTTGCATGAAACATGATTTAATTGCAGATGTTGTAGTAAAGCCGAGGTGATTTCTTAAAATCGTTTAAGAAAATTTTGTAACATCTTCACATGCAAATTGTGTGCATGAGTTATTTTTATAATTCTGTTTACGAGATTACTGTGTGATAACTGGAATTCCCTCACGTACGAACGACGAAAGGGGGCAAAGTCCGACACTTTCACGTGCCAGCTGTGTGACTGTACATCACATGCAGATTGGCTTTTTACAATAATAATAGTAACTTGGGCGTATGAAGACCTGTTTCATTTAGTAACCAATGCCTTAAAAAAGGCTCTTGTCTTTTAGTAAGCAATAGCTTCTAAAACATGACGAAATAAGTTGTCGGAGTTAAAGACCGTTTCACAAAATTTTGTTAATAAATGTTAGGTTATCAACCTTGACGTTGCATGAAACATAATTTAATTGCAGATGTTATAATGAAGCCGAGGTGATTTCTTAAAATCGTTTGAGAAAATTTTGTAGTGAAGAATTAGCCTTTTTCTAACGTACGAATTGTAAAAGGGCCAAAGACCAACACCTTCACGTGCAAATTGTGTGCGTGAGTTATTTTTATAATTCTGTTTACTCAGCTAGTTTACTGTGTGATAACTCGAATTCCCTCAGGTACGAACGACGAAAGGGGGCAAAGTCCAACACTTTCACGAGCCAGCTGTGTGACTGTACATTTCATGCAGATTGGCTTTTCACAATGATAAATAGTAACTTGGACGTATAAAGACCTGTTTCGTTTTGTAACCAATGCCTTAAAAAAGGCTCTTGTCTTTTGAGAAGCAATAGCTTTTAAAACATGAAAAAATAAGTCGTCGGAGTTAAAGACTGTTTCACTGAGTAGAATCGCACGTGAAAACCTCGTGAATAATGATGATGCAACCATCTACTACAATGATAAAAATCCTGGTATTTCGTAACTATTCAGTATTCGATGAGTCACATTTTGGCTTAAGAAACTCCGAGGAAACCTTAGAGTTTTCCTTCTAATCAACGTTTGGTGAGTAGAAATTTATTTCACTTTAACGATTTGTTTAACTTGCACCAGATGTAACAGGGAAAGACAGAGGAAAGTGAATATATAGCTTGAGGATCGACTCAGCTGAGCGTTTCGCGTTTTCATTTTGTACCGCAATACGCAATTTCGCACAAAACCTAATCTACATTTAGGATGAAAGAGGTAGATTGATCACTCTTGGTAAGGTTACACCGAAGCATTAAAGTTACACTGAAGCATTCAAAATAGCTCATGCACATTTAACGTGCCTATGTTAGGGTATGTCCATGAAGTGTGGGTCAGTGTTTTGTCCACCACCCTTCAAGAAGTGTCTATTCAGGTTTGTCACTATATTTACTGTATGTGCCAGTGTTTGTTTAAAGCAGATAGTAGCAGTTAATCCGAGGTATTTGAAGTTTTTCACTTGACTGATGACTCATCGACTCAATTATTTAATTCAGGGGCAGATCTAGGGGGAGGGTACACGGGGTGCGCACCCCCCCCCCCCCCCCCCCCTTGAGATGACCTGCGGTTTTCTAATACAGCTGGTATTCTGCAAAAAAAAAAACTATGTGGTTTATTGGTGTTGAAGTAGAGCAAGAGACGAGTGCATCCCCTCCTAAAAAAAATCCTGGATCCGCCCCTGTAATTGCCTCTATAATTTCAACTCCTTGACCCATAACATGGCCTAATTTTAAACCGGCATTTTCTTGGCCTTTACTAGAAACGCCAAAGCTCATTTATTGCATGTTTTTTTCTAATATAAACACAACAAATTGTACTGTCAGTCCTCTACCATACCCCCTCCTGAATGCTTAGGCCAATATTACATGGCACAAGGCTAAAGAGAGTGAGAGACACACTAGAAATGCCGCACTGACTACTGCCAACATATAACATGATTTGTACCAATACCTTTTGGTGCCAAGGAAGTGGTACATTCATGGTTGTCTTGTTGTAGTCCTCTAAGGAGAGGGAGGCTAAATAGAAGATTTACAGTAAAAGGTCTAGAGGGAATTTTTGCCAGTTCACTCTCTATGGAGATGAAAGGGTTTGAGGCAATTATTCAGTTTTCCCCTTATAACCTAGTTATGGTCAAAAGATACAAATATCAAAATCAATTTGAAATGTCATTCTGAATATAAAATGGGTGTAAAAGCAAATTCTAATCATTTTTTTAAAGATACTCCTTTGTTGTGAAGGATTTTGGTAGAGATCTCTTGACTATCACAATTTGCTGGCATAGGGTTGTATTATCAACCCATTATCGCTTGATATAAAGAAATGAACTGGCCCCCTTTTTGCTAAAGAGTAATGTATATGAAGGGAACTATACAATATCATAAAAGTATTTAGGCGGCCACTTACGAATTTAAACTGTTTCAGACATGTTAGTTTATACCTAACCCATTTGGTTAACTCGACATAATGATCCTAGTCATACCTACTCGTACCTTAACCGTCTAAGCTTCATTATCCACATACAAATAACATTGTCCACACTTATCTCTTTACATTTCCTTAACGATTTAGATGACAGAATTTGGTTGAAGATTAAAGCATTTTCCCTTTGGTGATTATTTCATTACTTGTCATAAACATTCCTCTGGATAATGTATTGATATTGTTTCGAGAAAATTGATTTCAGTCGATCATGGGACTTGAAGAGTTAAATTTTCTTCTACTTTGATCTTTGATATGTTGTTAAAACAACCTCATCTAAGGCAATAACAGGGTGCAATCTGGATAAGCAATTAGCATATCCCATTTCTTTTGGCTGATTTTAAAACTTAGCCTTGGACTCTTTCATTCTAAAGTAAATTAAGAAAATGTGATGATTTTATAATGTAAACTACACTCACAAAACGTGTTGAAAAGCACTGTATACAATAGTGAATATGCATCACTAAAACCAAGCACAACTAAATCATAATTATTTTCACGGCACCTTCATTTTTTTGGTTTCTCCTTTTTCCTTAATCTGTGCCAGTACATGCCGAATTCTGTATTATTTGGCATGCTTGAAGGGTGGTGGACAAAACACTGACCCACACTTCATGGACATACCTTAAAATGGACTACACCGCTGAAGTTTAGTGATTAGGGTTAGGAAACTGAGTAAATGAAGTTTTAGGTCAGTTTTCCCAGTGTAAGGACCCTAAATGGAACCTGATTCACTCAGTTTGCTAACCCTAATCACTTAACTTCAGTGGCATAGTCCATTTTAGGGTAGTCATTGGGGTAGTTCATGGAATGGGGGTCAGTGTTTTGTCCACCACCTTCTTGAAGTCAGTGCTTAAACCTGCTTTCAATGCCAAACCCTGACCTCAAACGATTCATAACTCATCACTGAATGACTTTAATATAACACTAACAACAACAACAAGCTTTCCCAGTTATAAAAAAATTGTAAAAAACAAGTTTTAGCCGTTAGTTTTAAATACTAATAGCTGTACAAAGTTTGACTCAAGCACAGAACGCGAGAACACTATATGTACATGCATTAACAAATTCCACGTTTATTTCTCATTACAATGCCTGCGAGTTATTTACCAAGCATTCTCAAAACAGGGCATATAATGGGCTTGGATAAAACCTTTACTCTCCAAGAGTTTGTCTGAGTGAGAAAAAGAACATTCAGGGGGACAAACAGGCAGGATTAAGCGACGGTCTAAAGTAAACGGAGTAATCCAGGAGTAATGTGAGTGGCATGTGCCAGGTGTCTCGAAAACTAAGACCTAAGACCTTATCATATTGTAAATGAAACAGGTTGAATATCGAAAAAACATACCACCTGCTCAAAACGTAAACGTAAAATGTGAGTCTGATTTACAATTTCGTCCCCACCTGATTTCAACCAAGGCACGAGTTCCTTTCTTTGTCTTCCTCTTTCTCTCGGCAAGTAATTCATGGCAGTCTCCATATAGACTCCCTAATATATTAGTGCAATATTGTATACCCCTATATATCCTGTGTACCCATGTTTACCCTTGTAATACTGTATACCCTGTATACCCCTATATACCTTGTGTATCCATGTTTACCCTAAAAATACTGTATACCCTGTATACCCCTATATACCTTGTGCACCCACGTTTACCCTAGTAATACTGTATACCCTGTATACCCCTATATATCTTGTGTACCCATGTTTAACCTAAAAATACTGTATACCCTGTATATCCCTATATACCTTGTGCACCCACGTTTACCCTAGTAATACTGTATACCCTGCATACCCCTATATACCTTGTGTACCCATGTTTACCCTAGTAATACTGTATACCCTGTATACCCTATATATCTAGTGTACCCATGTTTACCCTAATAGTACTGTATACCCTGTATACCCCTATATACCTTGTGCACCCACGTTTACCCTAGTAATACTGTATACCCTGTATACCCCTATATATCTTGTGTACCCATGTTTACCGTAAAAATACTGTATACCCTGTATACCCCTATATACCTTGTGCACCCACGTTTAGCCTAGTAATACTGTATACCCTGCATACCCCTATATACCTTGTGCACCCATGTTTACCCTAATAGTACTGTATACCCTGTATACCCCTATATACCTTGTGCACCCACGTTTACCCTAGTAATACTGTATACCCTGCATACCCCTATATACCTTGTGCACCCATGTTTACCCTAATAGTACTGTATACCCTGTATACCCCTATATACCTTGTGTACCCATGTTTACCCTAGTCATACTGTATACCCTGTATACCCCTATATATCTTGTGTACCCATGTTTACCCTAATAGTACTGTATACCCTGTATACCCCTATATACCTTGTGCACCCACGTTTACCCTAGTAATACTGTACACCCTGCATATCCCTGTATACCTTGTGCACCCATGTTTACCCTAATAGTACTGTTTACCCTTGTAATACTGTATACCCTGTATACCCCTATATACCTTGTGTACCCATGTTTACCCTAGTAATACTGTATACCCTGCATACCCCTATATACCTTGTGCACCCATGTTTACCCTAATAGTACTGTATACCCTGTATACCCCTATATACCTTGTGTACCCATGTTTACCCTAGTAATACTGTATACCCTGTATACCCCTATATACCTTGTGTACCCATGTTTACCCTTGTAATACTGTATACCCTGTATACCCCTATATATCTTGTGTACCCATGTTTACCCTAGTAGTACTGTATACCCTGCATACCCCTATATACCTTGTGCACCCATGTTTACAGTAATAGTACGGTTTACCCTGTATACCCTGTATACCCTGTATACCCCTATACAGTAATAGTACTGTTTACCCTGTATACCCTGTATACCCTTACATATCTTGAGTACCCATGTTTACCTTAGCCATACTGTATACCATGTATACCTCTATGTCTCCTGTGTACCCATGTTTACCCTAGTAATACTGTATACCCTGTAACAAAAAAAAGTGCCAAGCTCAGTGCAAGTGCCGCAACTGCGACAATCGTAGTCAGAATCCCCAGAAACTGTCATGCCGGTGTGGAGAAAGCAGGGCTAAAGGACGGAAAACAGGACAAACCTCTTGCATAGATGTAAGTGGTCAGAGGCGAACAAAATGTCCCTGCCACTCCAATGGTAAACCTTGCTCTATCCTCTGTTCATGTTTCAACTGTGAAAATAGATATGGAATAAGGGTTACTCACAGCACAGACGATTGTAAGGCAGAGAAAAAGAAGAGAATAACTTCTACACCACCATCATTGAAGAGGCGGCGAACAGCAGCTATCCTGGAGGAGGAGGGATCTGATTTGCAGCCCGGACCAATTGGACACTCGAAGAGAGCTGTCTGTTAGACTCCGTTGAGTCATTCATTTTGAACACGTGTGTCATCCCAAGTTACAGAAATATATCCATATTGTATAATTTTGTGAGCAAGGGTCTGCGTGGAAATAATATACAGTTTACAGTGACCTCTAAAACAGAGAGGCAAATTCAAGGAAAATTGGAATTTGTAAGAAAAAAACATTTAGCTCTAAAGAATCTTTATTATGGTATTTCAGTTCTTGATAACCGAGGGAACTCGGACTGATGGTTCTATTACCGTATCAAATGGTACCATCCACAAGAGAAATATAGTAAACATTGAGCAATCTTGAATTCGGCCGTTATGTTTAGAAAAAAGAATAGCTTTTGAAACAATTTACATTGTTTTAAGAATCCAAATAATAATTTTAAAGGCTTATTGTGTGAAAGTCATATTATTCTTGTAAGGCAACAAAATCACGCGAGGATGTGATGGGCAATGGGCAACACACCCCTTTATTGTCTATGTAGTAGTCAGTTGCCTAGTAAAATAAAATCGCCTTTCAGATCACTCAGTCTTTCAGTCAGATCGGGGCTAGCCAACAGTTTGATCTGCTAACCAATAAACTTCGTTGATCATACATTGTGGTCTATGTTTCCATCTGATTGAATATAAAGTCGAAACTGTTGGTATAGATTATCAAAAAAAAATTCCCTTATAAAATGGAGCAGAGCTGGAAGATTCGTTCTATACTCTCTATCGACAAGCAAAAGTCGTGATAGCTAATTTTGTTCAATCAGGACATGTGATTTTGGAAACAACAACTTCATCATCATCATCTTCTTCTTTGTCATCCTCTCCCTTTTCTTCTTTTTTTATGTTTATTTTGTTTTACCCCCTGAAAACAGCAACCGTGTTTAACATTTACTCTTACAAATAGCGTATTTCAATTTCAATTAATATTTTTTGTTTAATTATACCAACTGTACGCTGAAATATGCTCGTTTCAATGATTCAGTTAGGTCAGACGCCGCTCCACGGATAATCGCCCAAGAAATACATACATCTTTATTTCACACTTACCCACTAATGCCTACAACGGACACTGGTTTCTTGCCATATCGACATATTGTCATAGAGTCAACCGTTATAGGGTGTGCATGAGTAAACAGGATAAACATGGTATACAGAATACTAGAGTTTACATGGGTAAACAGAATATTGCAGAGTATAACTAAACAGGAGATTTAACAATTATTCCACGAGTGCGCGTATGCAATGAGATGGTTGTAGGCAACCAGGCGCGTAGCGACGAGTTTGCTTTAATAATGTCATATCCAACAAGCGCAAGTAGAGTAATTGTTTTACTAAAAACGCCCTCAAAATATCGAGAATTCGTTTTATTTATAAGAACAACAGTTAAGGTCTCAGGAATATCTTGCCATGCCGGGACAGCATATGCAAGTATAAATGATCTCACAGAGCACTTATAATATTGGTAATATTTCTGCCAG
>OZ037785.1:2485159-2490159 GCA_964035525.1 Porites cylindrica | reverse complement strand
TTTTAACACTCGGCGGGTGACAAGAGGTGAAATGTGTCTACTGGAAGGTTTCCGTTTTTTTAAAATGTGTCTTTACATCAAGGATAGATTTTTCCTTGAATCTTGTGCCTTTGTATACAATCGTGTCTAAAAACACAGTCTCAGTGTCAGATATTTCGGCCGTGAATTTGATAGTTGGGTGATGTAAGTTCGCTTGTTCGATGAAGGCTTCGAAGGTTTTAAAAATTTTAAAAATTAAAAATTATCAAGTGTGATCTTGTAGGCAGGTACGCTTCTTGTAACTCTTTTCTCCGTGAAAGTAAATTTGGTTGATTAGTTAGGGTAGTCCGCAGGGTAGTCCGCGGACTAGTCCGTAGAGTAGTCCGCGGAGTAGTCCGTAGAGTAGTCCGCGGAGTGGGGTGAGTGGGTAGTCCGCGGAGTGGGGGTCAGTTTTTTCAACTCTCCCATGATTTCGTTACCTGCGAGGTATTACTTGAGACATATACAGAGATATCACTTGATTTGTATTTATTACCATGAATAAGCTATACCGTATTTCATAAAACCAAATGAAAATCACAAACTCAGAGCACAACCCGGTGCCACAATCATTGTCATCATCATCATTATTGTCACTATTATTTTCGCACTAAAATGTTCTTTAAAACATTGCATATCACGTCATTGTGCCACGATGACCACTACTAATGAATGTTGTGGAAATTTCGAATAGGCTGGAACCTACATGAAACGGCATCATTGTGATAAATACACAAAACCAGTGTTAGATCTGGATATAGTTAAAGGCTACGTGCTGTGTACAGCTGAACATTGTTCTCGGAGATCGCGAAACTGCCTAAACTTTACGGAGATATTAAAAGCAGATACTCTAAGATTACAGCAGCTATGGAAAAATTATTATATTTTTGAGTAGACAAATCTCATAAACGGGCCACAATTTCAACAGGAATACTCGCGAACTGAACAAATTGTCTGTTGTACATTTTAAATGTTCTGCTTAACTTACACAATTTTTCCTTGCTGAACATAAACTGTAACGAGCCGTATCTTGGTCCGCTATATATAAGCTATATCATGGTTCAAATATTAAACTGTAAGATCCCTGAAAGAGTTCTCCTCAATGGAGCAATATGTAAAAGGTTTTCAAAGGTTTCACGCCGGTGAAGATGTGTGGCCTATCACCTCTTGCAAGTTTTTACTTTATTATTATTATTATTATTATTATTATTATTACTATTATTATTATTATTATTATCATCATCATCGGTCGTTGTTGTTGTTGTCGATGATGACACTGATTACTGGGTTTACTTGTCCTCCGACCATCTATTTCAAGTTTATTACAAAGTGCGACAAGTGTTATTACAAAGTGCGACAGCTTTTTTTATTACAAAGTGCGATGGTCTGTTGTTACAAAGTGCGACAGCTTTTTTATTACAAAGTGCGACAAGTGTTATTACAAAGTGCGACAGGTATTACAAAGTGCGACAGTACAACCGCCCATCTTAGTTCCTGGTATGTCACCATGGGTGTGTTTCCACTCAGACAGGATATTACCTATACACACAGCTTGGGTTCTATTGGTCACAAAAGACTGACTTAATCCAATCAGATAGCACAGGTTCCAAACCAAGAAGTGGAGTTCGTCGATAAGTATATGCTATGTGGTGGTCTTGAGAAGAATTCTCCGCTAATATACAGAATGACTTTGGTAAACATGGGTAAACAGAATAAGCAAGGGTATACAGGGTATACAGAGACACTAGAGTTAACATGGGTACACAGGATATATAGGGGTATACAGAGTATACAGTATTACTAGGGTAAACGTGTACACAAGATATATAGGGGTATACAGGGTATACAGTATGACTAGAGTAAACATGGCTACACAGGATATATAGGGGTATACAAGGTATACAGTATGACCAGGGTAAACATGGGTAAACAGGATATTCAAGGGTATACAAGGTATACAGTATTACTAGGGTAAACATGGGTACACAAGTATACAGGGTATACAGTATGACAAGGGTAAACATGGGTAAACAGGATATACAAGGGTATACAAGGTATACAGTATTACTAGGGTAAATATGGGTACACAAGATATATAGGGGTATACAGGCTATACAGTACTACTAGGGTAAACATGGGTAAACAGGATATACAAGGGTATACAGGGTATACAGTATTACTAGGGTAAACATGAGTACACAGGATATATAGGGGTATACAGGGTATACAGTATTACTAGGGTAATCATGGGTAAACAGGATATATAGGGGTATACAGGGTATACAGTATTACTAGGGTAAACATGGGTAAACAGGTTATATAGGGGTATACAGGGTATTCAGTACTATTAGGGTAAACATGGGTGCAAAAGGTATATAGGGGTATGCAGGTATACAATACTACTAGGGTACACATGGGTACACAAGATATATAGGGGTATACAGGGTATACAGCATTACTAGGGTAAACATGGGTAAACAGATTATATTGGGGTATACAGGGTATACAGTATTACTAGGGTAATCAAGGGTAAACAGGTTATATAGGGGTATACAGGGTATACAGTATTACTAGGGTAATCAAGGGTAAACAGGATATATAAGGGTATAAAGGGTATACAGTATTACTAGGGTAAACATGGGTAAACAGGTTATATAGGGGTATACAGGGTATACAGTATTACTAGGGTAATCAAGGGTAAACAGGATATATAGGGGTATACAGGGTATACAGTATTACTAGGGTAATCGAGGGTAAACAGGATATATAAGGGTATACAGGGTATACAGTATTACTAGGGTAAACATGGGTAAACAGGTTATATAGGGGTATACAGGGTATACAGTATTACTAGGGTAATCAAGGGTAAACAGGATATATAGGGGTATACAGGGTATACAGTATTACTAGGGTAATCAAGGGTAAACAGGATATATAAGGGTATACAGGGTATACAGTATTACTAGGGTAATCGAGGGTAAACAGGATATATAAGGGTATACAGGGTATACAGTATTACTAGGGTAAACATGGGTAAACAGGTTATATAGGGGTATACAGGGTATACAGTATTACTAGGGTAATCTAGGGTAAGCAGGATATATAGGGGTATACAGGGTATACAGTATTACTAGGGTAAACATGGGTAAACAGGTTATATAGAGGTATACAGGGTATACAGTATTACTAGGGTAAACATGGGTACACAGGATATATAGGGGTATGCAGGGTATACAGTATTACTAGGGTAAACATGGGTACACAGGATATATAGGGGTATGCAGGGTATACAGTATTACTAGGGTAATCTAGGGTAAACAGGATATATAGGGGTATACAGGGTATACAGTATTATTAGGGTAATCTAGGGTAAACAGGATATATAGGGGTATACAGGGTATACAGTATTACTAGGGTAAACATGGGTAAACAGGATATATAGGGGTATACAGGGTATACAGTATTACTAGGGTAAACATGGGTAAACAGGATATATAGGGGTATACAAGGTATACAGTATTACTAGGGTAAACATGGGTAAACAGGTTATATAGAGGTATACAGGGTATACAGTATTACTAGGGTAAACAAGGGTACACAGGATATATAGGGGTATGCAGGGTATACAGTATTACTAGGGTAAACATGGGTAAACAGGATATATAGGGGTATACAGGGTATACAGTATTACTAGGGTAATCTAGGGTAAACAGGATATATAGGGGTATACAGGGTATACAGTATTACTAGGGTAAACATGGGTAAACAGGATATATAGGGGTATACAGGGTATACAGTATTACTAGGGTAAACATGGGTAAACAGGTTATATAGAGGTATACAGGGTATACAGTATTACTAGGGTAAACATGGGTACACAGGATATATAGGGGTATGCAGGGTATACAGTATTACTAGGGTAATCTAGGGTACACAGGATATATAGGGGTATACAGGGTATACAGTATTAGTAGGGTAAACATGGGTAAACAGGTTATATAGAGGTATACAGGGTATACAGTATTACTAGGGTAATCAAGGGTAAACAGGATATATAGGGGTATACAGGGTATACAGTGTTACTAGGGTAAACATGGGTAAACAGGTTATATAGGGGTATACAGGGTATACAGTATTACTAGGGTAAACATAGGTAAACAGCTTATATAGGGGTATACAGGGTATACAGTATTACTAGGGTAAACATCGGTACACATAAGATATATAGTGGTATACAAGGTATAAGAGATAACATATCAGGGAGTCTATATGGAGACTGCCATGAATTACTTGCCTTTCTCTCTCTCGTTTTTTGGACCGCCATTTTGGATTTTTGTGGAGGTTTCCGCTGACAACTCGTTCCCAGACTTCCGTTCCCCGTTCCCCGCTCCCCGCTCCCCGTTCTCCGTTTTAGTAACTTCCGTAGATTGACCCATTCAAGATCGACAAGCGCCTGAGTAAATGAGGAGTGTGTAGGACGATTGAAAACAATCTTAGCCGCTTTATTGTGCAGTACCTTGAGGGAATCCATTGTCAGTTCCACCAATATCATAGCTGATTTGACGTATGTTTAACTCCTTTGCTTAGTTTTTTTTGCTTCTTTTAAATTTTATTCGTCACTTAGAAACAAGAAGGACTGATGATTGGCCGAGTTAACTTTCTCAAAGACTTCTAGGACTGTTACTTGGCGCGTTCCCAATGTAGCGATCCCAGAAACAATTGCGGGATGCATTTGGCTCCAGTTTCTTCCTGGTTTCTAAAGTGGCGAGTGGCGCAATGGGATCTAATGATAACCGCACATGTAACTACAACTTAACCCATGCATGTTATCAGCCAAGATTGAAAACAAGCAGTTCATAGGACAATCTTTATCGAATCAGCTGTAAAGATGTGCGAATCAACTTTATCAACTCATTTGATAAAACAAAATCTTTGTGTTCTCCTCCCCAAAAGACGAAAATCAGCTGTTTCTTTAGAAACGA
>OZ037785.1:2435159-2482659 GCA_964035525.1 Porites cylindrica | reverse complement strand
CAACCCCTTTTAACCTCATCACGGCGGTAAGATGATATCAAGGTAGAAAATGTCGCATCACGACAGTAAAATGATATCAAGGTAGAAAATGTTGCATCACGGCAGTAAAATGATATCAAGGTAGAAAATGTTGCATCACGGTAGTAAAATGATATCAAGGTAGAAAATGTCGCATCACGACAGTAAAGTGATATCAAGGTAGAAAATGTTACATCACGGCAGTCAAATGATATCAATGTAGAAAATGTCGCATCGCGGCAGTAAAAAGATATCAAGGTAGAAAATGTCGCACCACGGCAGTAAAATGATATCAAGGTAGAAAATGTCGCATCACGGCAGTAAAATGATGTCAAGGTAGAGAATGTCACATCGCGGCAGTAAAAAGATATCAAGGTAGAAAATGTCGCATCACGGCAGTAAAAAGATATCATGGAGGAAAATGTCGCATCACGGCAGTAAAATGATATCAATGTAGAAAATATCGCATCACGGCAGTAAAATGATGTCAAGGTAGAGAATGTCACATCACGGCAGTAAAAAGATATCAAGGTGGAAAATGTTTCATCACGGTAGTAAAATGATATCAAGGTAGAAAATGTTCCATCACGGCAGTAAAATGATGTCAAGGTAGATAATGTCACATCAAGGCAGTGAAAAGATATTAAGGTAGAAAATGTTGCATCACGGCAGTAAAAAGATATCAAGGTAGAAAATGTCGCATCACGGCAGTAAGATGATATCAAGGTAGAATATGTCGCATCACGGCAGTAAAAAGACATCAAGGTAGAAAATGTCGCATCACGGCAGTAAGATGATATCAAGGTAGAAAATGTCACATCACGGCAGTAAAAAGATATCAAGGTAGAAAATGTCGCATCACGGCAGTAAAATGATGTCAAGGTAGAGAATGTCACATCACGGCAGTAAAAAGATATCAAGGTAGAAAATGTCGCATCACGGCAGTAAGATGATATCAAGGTAGAAAATGTCACATCACGGCAGTAAAATGATGTCATGGTAGAGAATGTCGCATCACGGCAGTAAAAAGATATCAAGGTAGAAAATGTCGCATTACGGCAGTAAAAAGATATCAAGGAGGAAAATGTCACATTACGGCAGTAAAATGATATCAATGTAGAAAATATCGCATCACGGCAGTAAAATGATGTCACGGTAGATAATGTCACATCACGGCAGTAAAAAGTTATTAAGGTAGAAAATGTTGGATCACGGCAGTAAAAAGATATCAAGGTACAAAATGTCGCATCACGGCAGTAAGATGATATCGAGGTAGAAAATGTCGCATCACGGCAGTAAAAAGACATCAAGGTAGAAAATGTCGCATCACGGCATTAAGATGATATCAAGGTAGAAAATGTCACGTCACGCCAGTAAAATGATATGAAGGTAGGAAATGTCGCATCACGACAGGAAAATGATATCAAGGTACAAAATGTTGCATCACGGCAGTAAAATGATGTCAAGGTAGAGAATGTCACATCACGGCAGTAAAAAGATATCAAGGTAGAAAATGTCGCATAACGGCAGTAAAAAGATATCAAGGAGGAAAATGTCGCATCACGGCAGTAAAATGATATCAATGTAGAAAATATCGCATCACGGCAGTAAAATGATGTCAAGGTAGAGAATTTCACTTCACGGCAGTAAAAAGATATCAAGGTGGAAAATGTCGCATCACGGCAGTAAGATGATATCAAGGTAGAAAATGTCGCATCACGATAGTAAAATGATATCAAGGTAGAAAATGTCGCATCACGGCAGTAAAATGATATCAAGGTAGAAAATGTCACATCACGCCAGTAAAATGATATCAAGGTAGAAAATGTCGCATGACGACAGGAAAATGATATCAAGGTACAAAATGTTGCATCACGGCAGTAAAATGATGTCAAGGTAAAGAATGTCGCATCACGGCAGTAAAAAGATATCAAGGTAGAAAATGTTTCATCACGGTAGTAAAATGATATCAAGGTAGAAAATGTTATGTCACGGTAGTAAAACGATATCAAGGTAGGAAATGTTACATCACGGTAGTAAAATGATATCAAGGTAGAAAATGTTATGTCACAGTAGTAAAACGCTATCAAGGTAGGAAATGTTACATCACGGTAATAAAATGATATGAAGGTGAAAAATAACAATGGTTGGTTGATTCTATCACAGGAACATTTTATTGGATATGTCACAACCACATTAAACAATACGTTTGCAAATAATTTTGAAACAAACGGCGCGCCATAATTTGTGGAGATGCGAGCGCCTTATGTGTGCTGACGTATTAGTTTTGACAGTTTTTCTTTCGATAAACCAACATTCATTTGTTTTAATAAGCGTCTATTTCCACTCTTGGAAACAAATCCTTGGAAGTGTAAGCCGCCCAGCTATTTCTAGCCCGCGTAGCAAGCGTTTGCACGCGAGTTCATTAAGAAAGTTAGGACGAGTGCAAAAAAGAGGAATGAAGAGGGAGGGGGAGGGTAGAGAAGGAAAATCTTTTCCCCTGGTCCTCCTCCTTCAATCTTCTATTTCTTTCATTCTCGCTCCAAATTTCGTGCAATAACTCGATTGGAAACGCTTGCTACGTAGGCTAAAATACTTCAGAATTGCTTTAAGCCTCTCAGTTATCGTATTAAGCGAGGCAGAGTACACCCCACGCCCCCTCCCGATTTTGTTTGAGGGGAAGGGGCGGCTGTACACACACCAAAAATTATATTGGGTTCAAATTTTGCCATTAGATTTCTTGGCGCCAACATCACCAGTCCTGGGGTTGAGAATATCAAACGCGCTAACATGAGTCATGTAAAAATTCCGAAGCGCGGCTCCCGTGGCATTGGAGCACAATGGGTAATAAAATTTGGTTACCGTATCTGTGCAAACAAGAAATTTTGGTAGTGACAAAGTTAGGAGATGTGAAATGTCACACTTACTAGCTAATAGGTGTTCAAGGCATATTCAATCTGTGTTTAACTTGATAATGGACATCCATCTCATGGTCAATTGACAGCTGTCAAAAAGGTATCCGCTGACCACTGTCACGTGACTTATCGCGGGCTCAAGTGAACAAATTAGCGAGGTGAAGTGGTTAGTTACAGTATCGGTTTTAATTGATCGCAGGCTCAGGTCCATTTTTTTTTTTCAGTAGGAATTCACTTTTCTTGCCAACGCAAAAGTTAAACTGCTTGAAAAAGACATTTCTTAAAAAATCCCAGAGGAGCTTCACTGTGGGCCTTAGCAAATCTATATATTACCTCTACGCTCATCTTGAACGCAGTTCTCACTCTGTCTTGCGCTGAAAACCCCTGGCCGAATGAGATCTGGGTACAAGATTGACCTCTACCTTTCATTTCCTTTATAGTACCTATTCAAGAAAGTTTCATTAATATAATTTATCTATATAGAAATCTAACTTTTAACAATAAGAGTGTTCCTTTTTCTTTTTTAGCTTACAGGTCAAAAATAGTTTTCAAGCATACTTTGAAATAATTTTAAGTCACTTCTCTTTTTCTGACTGTGAAGCAAGAAGTTTATCAGATGAATCTGTGGAGCTCCCCAAATTTGTCGAATCGCTTTCTTCCACCCTGTTCATTTCACAACCTCCTTCATCCGTTTCTTTTAAGGAAATCTTATCTTCTTCTTCTACGCCTTTTTGAAGCAGTCTTCTTGCAGTTGCCGTGCACGACTCCCAGAATTTCGTCAAAACACCATTTTTGTCCACGCAGAAATCTTCCAGTTCACTTCTCAGTTTACTTTCACTTCCTTTATCACCAGTAGCCGCTGACCGCCAGCGTCTTGTCAACATATGATTTGGCATCCAATAGAAACCCCAATACCTGCCACTGTGTTGGTCCATTATTGACCCATGTCGGTCATTCATAAAAGGATCATTATCATCTTCGCAGGTAGGGATACGTACAAAAGCTACGCCGCTCGTGTGCACATAGTCATGTGCGCAGCACTGCACGGGCGTCATTTGCACCATCGGCGAGCTCACGTGCATCGAGCCATACGGTGAGTCCCGGATGAAACCAAACCTTGAAACAAAGCAACAAAGTGCTGTTGTCATGGTGAAAAATGACGTGTAATTTTGGGCTAGCCTGTACACAGACGTTCCTTTATTTTTCTTTTCGATGATCAGCGAGCGCGCTTGGTGGACTTTTAAGAGAAAATAGCGGGTATGTGAACGGGCTATTTTGGGCAAGAGGGCACGTTATTAGAATGAAAGTGTCGGAACTGGCAAGAAGGTAGTGGTAAAGTTTGAAAACCAAATCTGTTTGGCTGAATGTTAAAACTTGCGTCACATTATGGTACGAAATGCTGCCCAAGGTTAATAAGGTTGTGCAGTTAAGGTGGCTCGATACAGTTTTTCAGGGTCAATACCTCCCAAATTTGAGTACGACGCCATAAACAAAGATTTGGAAAAATTTACTCAATGTTACGTGCGACAAATGATAAGCGCCGTAATATTTTCAGTTTCAACTCTGCAATTCAATGTGGATTAGGATATATAAATCACTTTGCTTTAAGCACCATAATGTAATTTTTCTTTTTATGAAACGCTGCTCTGCAAGTAAGCTGCTCCCAACAAACAATGTGACCCATCTAGTCTCCTTCGCAGCCGTTTTTAGGCTCGTCAGGCAACGCTGGTGGGAGGAGCGTTGCGTGACGAACCCAAAAACGGCTGCGAAGGAGACTATGACCCATTCGCCACTTTTAAAAAAGAGAAGGAAACTGGACCGAGTTAACTTTTGCAAAGGCTTCTGGTGCTGTTACCAGGGACACGGGGAAAAATTGACCAATAGCTGACCGGCTTGTCCCCAGTTACGATCCTAGAAACAATTGCGGGACACATTTCGGCTCCAGTTCCCTTCCCGTTTTTAAAGTGACGAACTCGTTTTTAATTCAGCCCTTTTCGTTTGGTTTTAAGTTGAAAAATGGAAAGTCAAGCATTTTTTCTTGAGTTGAGAATATGCAAAGTTTAAAACATTAATAGCGAAAAAACATTCAAGACTACTTAACGTCAACTGTCCCGTAAGGACGTAAGCAAGCAGTACATACCTACCTTTGAAGTATGGCTTCCAAAAATAGAAACATTCTTGGATTTCGCGTGGATGGTTCAAATTCTGAAATACAAAAATCGCAACAATTTTTGGTTGCAAAAAACATGAACAAAACAGATCAACTAAAGATCACTCAAACTCAATGGAGCGTAACTATCGGTGATTATATGACCAACAAATCTAACATACTGTAAATCCTCTATTAAGCCCCCCTCTCAAATAAGACCCCTACCTCTAACAAGCCCCCCCCCCCCCTTTTCAGGGGAAGAAAATTAATAAGTCCCCCCTCTCCATTAAGAGTCCCCCTCCCCTAGATATTCTTCACTAATAAATGATATACTGTATTAATCCATCACGACTGTAAAACTTCGTGTGGACTGATTAGGGATAGGTTATGTACCAACTAGAAGTTGGGATTTGATTCTGATCCTCAGCTGCGTGGCCTCCAACCGTCTTGTACTTGAGGTTTTCCAATTTGTATTCTAGTTCTTTATGAAGAGCTGATGCCATTATTTTTTCCTGAATTAAATACCCCCCCCCCCCCCCCCCCCTGCCTCTCAAATAAGCCTCTCGTCTCTACTAAGCCTCCCTCAAATGGACTTGAAATAAATAAGCCCCCCTCCCGGGTTAATCGAGGATTTACGGTAATATAGTAAATAATGGTATGTCTGAAAGTGTAGCCAGGCTAGAGGACTGGGGCCATGTAAGGAGAATATGATGAAAATGGATTTTTTTTTTAATCTGATAGATACCCGTTATGAATTGGAATCACTTAAAATCAGACTACCAAACTCCTTTATCATTATCGTAAACTATTATAAATTTACGTCTAGCGATTCGCACTTGCCAGAGCAAATAGTACTGCTGCTGATTTGAGTAAGTGCGGTACATGTTTATCCATTAAGTCCTAAGTGTGACAGACATCAATTTTCTCCTCACAATTGTCATGCACAATCAATAGGAAAGGTTCTGAGAATTAATAAAATGATTAACAAAGGAACCAGGATCGTACAAACGACTTATTGACGGAATCAAAACATAGGCACGTTAAACGTGCATGAGCTATTTTGAATGCTTCAGTGTAACCTTACCAAGAATGATGAATCCACCCTTTCGTCCTAAATATAGACTGGGTTTTTGTGCAAAATTGGGTATTGCCGTACATAAATGAAAACGCGAAACGCTCAGCCGCGTCGATCCTCATGCTATATAGTCACCTTCCTCTGTCAAAATGTGACTCATCGAATTCGAGTAGTTAAGAAATACCAGGATTCTTATCATTGTGGTAGATGGTTGCATCATCACAATTCACGAGGTTTTCACGTGCGATTCTACTCAGTGAAACAGTCCTTAACTCCAACAACTTATTTCTTCATGTTTTAAAAGCTATTGCTTCTTAAAAGAAAAGAGCCTTTTTTAAGGCATTGGTTTCAAAACGAAACAGGTCTTCGTACGTTCAAGTTACTATTATTATTGTAAAAAGCCAATCTGCATGAGACGTACAGTCACACAACTGGCACGTGAAAGTGTTGGACTTTGCCCCCTTTCGTGGTTCGTAAGTGAGGGAATTCGAGTTATCACAAGTTAATCTAGTAAACAGAATTATAAAAATAACTCATGCACACAATTTGCACGTGAAGATGTTGGCCTTTGGCCCTTTTACAATTCGTACGTAAAAAAACGCAAATTGTTTACTACAAAATTTTCTCAACGATTTTAAGAAATCACCTCGGCTTCATTACAACATCTGCAATTAAATTATGTTTCATGCAACGTCAAGGTTGATAGCCTAACATTTATTAACTTTGTAAGCGAGAGAATAATATTTTTAAAGCTTGTTTAAAGGATTAACAATACTCGGTGCATCTTTAAAAAAAATAAGCTGCCTTTCAAACTTGTAAAACCACATTTTATATGCCGCATACTTTCAAATTAAAGTCCATATCTAAATGTCAATTATTGCTTCACTGGAAGAGCTTTGAAAATATATGACCTTTTATACTCTACCTTGAAGCAGGTGAAACACAACTCATAAATACGTGCGTCAGTACCGTTGGCGATAGCTGAATTCGGTCAGAAATGTCTTGAAATAGCATCCACACTAAAATATGAACCCTTAAACAGCTGCATCACTGTACACAGCGTTGAATCATGAAGATGTTTAATATAATGTTTCCAAACACCTGTAGCCGTAATATACGACGAAAAACTTGTCAAGAATCAAGATGGCGGTCTCAAAGTGCCCTTGTTCGACCTTTAGAGCTCTTTAGCAATGTCATGTTTAAGTAGATGCCAAGATCTCATTGGTTCCTAAGGATCAACTCATAGTACCTTCAACCTTATTGGCTCTTGCAACAAACATCCGAACATACAAAGTTACAAAGATACAAAGTTACAAAGATACAAAGCCACAAAGATACATACGCTCACACCACTGACATATGAGCTATTTTTTCAAAATAGCTCAACAAAACTAACCACGAGAGAACGACTGGACAACTGAAATTTGACTAACAATAAACGACTGATTAACTGTGACAATAGACGGATCGAAACGCACCAATGACATTGTGAGAGTCTTTTTAGCCAATAACATCACGGCTTAACTGACAGAAGATCATTAACATCTCGACTTAAAGGTTAAATGAACCAAAAAATTGACATATTTTCTTTTGTCGCTTTACCTTCACCAAACACTAAAAATAACCATGCTAAGTGAGATTTGGGTAAAGATTTTTCTTCCCAAGCCTTTATAGAAAGATAAAAGATCAAAATCCGAGCATTTCCGAAGACTTCACGAAAACGTTTCTGAAATGGCCGCGTGATAGACTGGAGACTACGTGACGTCAATGTTGGTCTTTCAGGGCGGGAAAACGTTCTGCGCAAGCTTCTGCGCATCCCTTATCGCCTGCGTTTGTTTGCTTGTCTCGTTCTGTTGTTCTGTGAGAGTTCTGACCGAGACTGAATGAAATACACGAGGTGCGAACGTTTGTTCCTTGTAAAGGCTTGTTGTTGTTGTTGTTGTTGTTGTTTTTTCGTCACTTGAAAATTACTTTGGATTCAGAACAACCAATGTTAGAGTAAAAACAGATCATTCCGTCAGTCTGAGGTGGAATGAAACGTTTTGAACATTTCCAAACAAGTTTGTATTTTTCTGATAATCGTGCATTCGATTTGTGAGTTTATTTTGTGTCTAGTGCTTCGTTTTCTTTCGTCGGGTTGAATTAAACAATTCCTGGAGCTGGATTTGACCGCTGAAGCGAGCAAAACAAATCCTTATGTGCAGTTTTCTGTATTTTCTGATGATTCAGTTTGCTGAGTTTAATTAGCTTGAATGAACACCCTCGCATGGACATGACAACACAAAGCAAAATTAATCTGCGCGAAACGATGAAGTTTAAAAAACTATGGTTGCTTTGAATTCGATCTTGGGGAAGATTTACTAGATAAAGATTAACTCTTTTTCTGCCCACGCCAAAACTTATACATTGAGGATTTTATTTATATTTTAGTGATCTGCGAAGCTGGAAGTGTACGATCGAGCGGGGGTTTTAAAATATCAGCTCGAGTGCGACAAAGTTCAGTGACTTCAAACACATTGTGGGCAAACTTGAATTTCTTTGGGCAGATTATTATACAAAGATATTTTGTTTTGTGTCCACGGTGGAGCTCCAGACCTTATATATCCAGGAACTTCCTCATATGAACACATTTTGTGAATGCATCTTGAAAAAAATCGGACTTACGCACGCACATTTTCAATACAACTCAAGGAAATTAGTAAATGTCGTTAAAGTCCGTTTTACTATGCAACTTTTGAAGACAAATTGCCTGTTCTTTCCAGGTTTATGGCCACACAAACCACTTTTGCGCCAAGTCGACTCGAAAACCTCTGTTTTGAATTTCCCGCTTTTTTTCACCTGACCAACATTGACGTCACAAGCTGTTTTTTCCGACAATTTTTCCGACCGCTCTACGAAGATAAGGGCCAAAAAATAGCAATTTTTAATTGCGAATATCTCAGAGATACTTGCTTCAATTGAGCTGAAACTTCATAGTATGTTTATTTGGTTCGTATTAAACACATTTCACTAGAATTAAACGAAAATAAAAAATGTCGAAATTTTGGTTCATTTGACCTTTAAATGACCAACCAGGTCAATAACCACAGTTAAATAACATCAACTGACGTGATACGTCTCACTTCGACACTGAAGATGATTACCGTACAGGTTGCCGAAACGTCAGTCACTGTCTACAACAGTTATATTCAGGACTACGTTCACCTGGACGGTCATACTCAACCTACTTATGGTTCAAACCTTTCACAAAGGGAAAATGCTTTGATCTTTTATCCTATTCTCTCAACTAATTCTTTAAAGAAATGTAAGAAAATCAGTATGGATAATTTGAATTTGGACATTAGGCCTTTGTTTTGTTTTTGTTTTTGTGTTTTTGTTGTTGTTGTTTTCTTATTCACAAAGCAGTTTTGGGCTATCGAATCTGGAGGTTTCATGTTTGATTACGATTGCTTGGGACAACTTACACGAATCCTAAGTATACACCAACAAATTAATGTCAGTTTTGAAGTAAACTAGTCATCAGGTCGAGATCAGTGGTTGATGTTTCGACAACCTGTGCGGTAGTCTTCTTGATAGTTTTTCCTGACTTTGACTCTAAAGATGACTAACACACAGGTTTAAAACAGAAGTCAATGTCAGCAACAGTCCTATTTAGGAATACACTCATATTGCACTTAGGTATGACATAACTCCTAGATTCAAAAACCTCGAAATTACGAACCTCTATATAACGAAGTGTTCGGCATAACAAAAGATATCATTCGCCCTATAATAGCAAAATATATGCAATATAATTTTGCGAATCGCTTTCTTCCTTTAATTTTATTTTGTCTTCGAGTGTCCTCAATAGGCTTATCGGGATACGGCATTTACCTCATTTGAAGGCCGGGATTCGGGACTTTTAAATCATTATGGGGGCGGGATTCGGGATTTTGAAGCAATATGGAGGCGGGATTCAGGATTTTAACGCACTACAGGGGCGGAATTCGGAATTTTTAAAGCAATATGGGGGCGGGATTCGGGATTGAAAGTATGCACCGGATGTGGGATGGCGAGAATAACCCTCGGGATTAAGGGATTGAGGGAAAATTTAGGTCGGGATGACGGGATTGTTCCTCTTTTTTACCTTTGAACAGACTACCTGCGTCCGCTGGTCCCTCGGGTAAGTTTAACGAAATGAACAAAGGCAAACGAAAAGGGTCGACATTCCTACCAGCTGGATCAGGGAATGGACTTACTGGAACGGGGACTATGTGAAAGCCACACGAAGGTGCCTTGCGAGTCCATGATTGAACCTGAGGAGAGCAAAGTGGATACGATCATGATGATGGTGATGATGATGATGATGATGATGATGATGATGATGATGATGATCATCATCATCATCATCATCATCACTTTTAAAGAGCGTATTCCCTCACGTGACCAGCGTCTATGCTAATTTTTACGAACAAAAGAAAGTTTTTACATAAGAAAAGAGTTCAATTCCCACAGGGTTGTCTTGCTACACTAACATGGCTGCCGTTCATTGTTTTGGAACGCCAATATGGCCGCCGTCACCTCATGCGAATACGCTCTATAGCCTACAAATTAGCCTGTATGTCAACCGCTTCCATGTTGATGCTAAATTTTGGCGGTAACCAAGGTATATTATGGACAGAATAAAAGTGACGAACGATTATCTTCAAATTGAACAAACAAAGGTACAGTATAGTGTAAGAAAAGTGACTGAAAAAAATGGCTTTTTTTTATAACCGCGGAATATGTTGCTTACAGGTATATCGCTTATGAAATAAACTGAACTACCATGGGTTGCCGCTTCGCTTTTATATGAGCCTTTCTCCCTGACTCCCTGATAATTTTCCCGCTCCAATTAACTCCCCCCATAAAAATGGCTGGAAAAATCGCTTGTTAGAGTGATTACTATAAAACTTTGATGTCTTTCATCCTACCATGTTATTTACTATACTCCCAGTCGCTGCTATCCAGTGTAGCTCGATCTCAAACGCATGATGGGTGCAGAAATTACCATGGTAACGTACGATGCAGGTTTCAGGGAGTTGGCTCTTGTGATGAGGATCAGCATCCAGGGTAACAAACTTGTAAGCTGGGCTACAGCCGCAGTCTATAGAGTATGCAATAGGATAATACTCGATAAATCGATAATAATAATAATAATAATAATAATAATAATAACAATAACAACAAGAACAATAATAATAATAGGACTGTTCAGTTGTTGACGGTGACTGACATTTCAACAACCTGTGCGGTAGTTATCTTCTGAGACAAAGGAGAGGGCTACACTCACCCGGACAATCATACTCCACTTACTTATTTCTCCAATTAGAGCACCTCTATGATTCATAAATGTCTCTAATAAGGATACCTAACTAACTCGAATACCTCGCTTAATATATTATACAGACATTTCTCCAATTAAGACACCTCTATTATGCATACATGGGCCCTCCACTGCAGATAAAGTCAAACCTCAATATCCGACCACCTCTCGTTGGAGAATAATGCACCCAATCTTTCCCAGTCTAATTAATCCCTATAGTTAGAATCTCTCGTAATCGACCACCCCCTGTAAGCGACCACAACCACTTTTTGGGGCTGACAGTTTAATGATTTTCCATTGGTTTTAAGCTCTTGTAAGCGACGTTTTGACGCATTGTCTGATTTCTATGTTCGCTGTATGTACTATTCTACTTAAAATATACGAAGAACTTGAATAACAACATGGAACTGCACATATCATTATTTAGAATTTACATACAATAAATTTTCTTGCATAAAGTAGATGTGTCCGGACATCGTCTCGGAAGAGACCTCAAAAGGTTCTTTTCTCGTAAACTACGACCTCCCGTAAGCGACCTTTAAGTCTTTGCATTTTGGGTGGTAGCTTACGAGGGGTTCGACTGTGCTCTCTAAAACTGACAAACAGTTCACTGTCCCGCGGATAACTTTTGGCATAACCGACATCTCTCTCATATACAAATAATCGCGATGAGGCAGCAATTTGAGTAGACTGCAGATTGTGTGGTTCAAGAACACGGAAGCGGTAAAAAAAAGAAACGTCCTGAAGCGAGGGTGAGAACAAAGTGTGAGACTTGGGGGAGACGCCTTACGGGCGGGTTGAAACTCCTCCAAAATCAGATTGTTATCTTTACTCAAAATACATCATAGGAGTCTTATAACTTACAGTAGTAAATAAGAGAAGAAAGAAAACGGATGAAAACAGTAGGTAGTATGTAGGACTTGAACCCGCGTTATTTGATGTATAATCCATATCCGTATCCACTACACCATCAAGGGCTAACTGCCGGTTAACTTAAAGGTACCTTACATGGTATTGATCATAACATTAGTGAAAGCTAACCGTTTTTAAAAGAGTGCATAACTGTCTGTTACTCTGATTTCTTCACTTTTCTCAAAAATGTGGCCAATAAATTCGCATAAATGGTTGTCACAAATGTTACGGGCGTGTGAGGTTTTGTGGGAAATCCCACGAACGCGCCTGGAAACACCTATTTTGAGGAAAATAACTGACTGTTTTGCAGTCTACAACTTGAGATGACACTAAAGACCGCTTTAAAATAATGAAAAAATAAAAAAAAAGCTTTTAAAGTAAATTAGTTTTTAACAATGTCTAGGAAAGATCTCAGAAAGTACAGAATACAAACCGCTCTCTGAATGCAGGCGTCCTGGACTCCGCCTGGCTGATCTTGTTCGGCTGCGCTTCCGGTTTGGAGAACCCACCGGAAATGACTCAATCACCTCATCGGGTGCAAAGAATTCTGGAAAATCATCTCCAGTTCTGGAAGGCCAGATTGCCACCTCGAACCATTCACTTTGAAATTCTTGTAACAGATCTAACTCGAAACGCTCCACGTCGATTTAAGACCGGTGGGACACGGGTAACTTGGAAGTGTCCGGTATGTCTAACAATAAAAAACAAAGACTCGGTTGAGACAAAACGAAGTCCGATACTTTACCCCAGGGGGCGGAACAACAGAGTCAAAATGAAGCGGATGATTGAAAGGAAGCAAACAGACTCAAACCGCCGCCCCCACCCTCCCCCTTATCTGCTACACAGCCATTTTTCCGTTTTTAGTGTCGTCTAAAAACGGCTGTGTAGCAGACTACCCCCCCCCCCCCACCCCCGCCCCCACCGAAAAAAAAAAATCCCAATGCATTAAATAAAATGATCAGGAGCCACTAATTACGGCTTCTGATTATAACAACCGCAAAACGAGGTGGCGTGTACTTCCTCAGGCAGAACTACGAAACCAGCGTACACGCGCGGTTCAAAACGAATTTTCGATTGTTTTTAATACCCCCTTAAACTCACTACTCAAATCAAGGCCTGTGTTGTCAGGATCCCTTAAGAAATCAGTGCTTCCTTGTTAAAAATCCCTTGCAGTTTCCCCTCCCCTCACAAAAATTGTGGGTGTAGGAGTTAACTTTGTATATGGTGTGGAGGAGAGGGGCTAGGCATGTGTAGTTTCATTTGATTTCAAACGCGTGCGTAAAAAAGCGTCACAAATAAAAGTTTGCACTAAGATTTTTTTCAATGAACTAGGTTTCATTGACTTTTTCTTTCACACAAGTCCTGTCCAACCGCAGATCCGTGTGGGTTAAAAGGTCATGGTTCGAATTCCCATTTGAGAACTCAAAATTATTCTTCAGAAGTTTCGGAAGCTCTTCATGACTTCAGAGCACTATTTGATATTCTTGCGAGGAGAATGGTAAGCGTGTGTTTAAGAATACTGTCGTATTCTTGCGGTCAACATCTAACTTGACTTACCATCTTTTTTCTCCGCCCAAGAAGACTTTGGTGCAAAACAAAAGATGATAAAACCTTCGAGAAATTTTTGCTTTACACTTTCTGAGGCGTGTTGAATGATGCCAGCTTCTACCATTTTCTAGAAACGAAAGTGAAAAAAAAAAAGCAATTTCGACATTTTCATGAAGTAACAGTAAAAATTATATTTCTTTATATATGTTGTGGTTCAATTTTATCCTTGGTTTAAATTTTATTTTCCTTTGTTTTAGACTCATTATAATACATTACCATAACCTAAAACAAAGGGAAATGAAATTTAAACCAAGGATAAAATTGAACCTCAACATATACCTCTCGTGTATACTAAAATATGATTCTGATATTTTCTCCCTTGGTATTTATTCTACAGGCCCCGGTTGCTCAAACGTTGGAAACCGCTATCCAACGGATAAATCATTATCCATCGGATAAGTACTTGGGAAACCAATTGCGTTATCCAGTGGATAGCTTTTCATCCGGTGGATAGCGCTATCCAACGTTTGAGCAACCGGGGCCTCTTCAATAGTATCTCTTGACTGAGCATTTCAATTAACCGTAAGTAAATCGTAACTCTTCTTTCTGATTCTGTTGCTGGCTTTTGGCATGGCTGTTTTCGACGACAGGGTGGAATGGGAATAGGGGAGGGGAGGGTAGTAGTCACTCCAAGTGAAATGTATTATACCAAGCAGTGAAAGTACTAAGAAAGGATGTCATATTATCGATACTCGATGTCAATGCTCTATCCTTGGCAAAAGACACGAATGGGCTTTGCGTGTAAAGAGAAGCCGCTGAGAAAATTTATCGCACGCAGGCGGTCTCGTCACGCAACGCTAATCAACAAGAAACTTTGGGATGGGCGTCGCGTGACGGGACAAAAACGACTGCGTGGGAGACTAGCGTAAATTAAGGATCCTAATGGATATTGGAGCTTTCAGGCCTGCAATTGCTCCATGCATCCTATTACGCCCGATAGAACGGGTTCTGGAGAAGACAGATGTATCACTATCAATAAAAAAAATGCCAAATGCTCTTAATCATAAGTTGAAACCGCTGACCTGACACAGATGAATAGCTTGCTCGTTAGAAGTGATCCCATCCAGGTGTTGTTTTATCCACGAGATTGCTTCTACACTTAGAAAGCTGGAAAGCTTCAATCCTTTCATCTCAGGTAGAAATGAAACGCCTTTGCCGTAAAGCGAACCAACAATTAACTCAACGAAAAACTCTCAGAAATAAATAAATAAATAAATAATAATAATAATAATAATAATTTCTTATCCTCTTCCCTTATGGGGCTGTTTAGCTGGAAATGCAGCAACTACAATCGGCGACAAATTGCTAAAACATTGTCCTCGAACAGAGAAACATCGAAAACAAAACAATCCACACCCCTCCCCCTCTTCCTCAGCTGTCTAAATTATTGCAACAAAAAATGGTACCACGAAAAATTGCTGCTTAACAGCTTTGATTTGAACAGTCATAGGACTCTAGCACTTCGTTCACTGAGAAGAAAAAAACTACTTCTCATGACTTAATCAATTGCTACAAGAGTGGAACGATTACTTCGTAGAACTCCTTTTATTGACGTTTATCAAGTTCTCGTTTCGAGCTGAAACGAAAAAAGCAAACTGTTAATTGTAGCATTAAATAGTTGATTTTTTTTTCAGAGATCACGAACCGTATCATCTTACAACTTACCCAGATTCCATCATGGCCTCCGCTATGCTCTTCAGTGGTGATTGTTCACTAAGCCTGTCACTATCGGATATCGTCATTGACTCGTCAGCTGCGATTGGCTGCTCTCTATGATAAAAACAGGCAAAAATTAAGAATATTTACGAGCTCACTGTGAGCATTGCCATTTAATAGTGCACTAAAGTAAGTCTGTCCACATCTCTTATCTGTCTCTGGGTATCATGTTTACGGATGGTATCGGATGGTGACGACCCGACTTTATAATAGTCAGGTGGTGCAACGTAACCAGAACGTTGCAATACGAGCACGTTATTCATGTATATGCTTAGAGCTATCGTACAAACTTCCCGACTTCAGTCGACAGCTATACTAAAGGTATTATTCTTTCGAACGCACTGCTAATCCCTGATTACTGCTAGTTGCTAATTATTAACTGCTATTTTGTGATTAGAACTCTGACGTACCCAGAGAATTCCACGGATGAAACGCTACGAGAATCTGGGTTCGGTGATTCTAGGCCAACAGTGGAGGACGACCGCGATTTACTAACCAGCGGACTACTTGGTAAAGAGCTAATTTCCTTCTGTGCTGTGGTCTACTCTGATGATAAGGGTACAGTCGCTCTTGTCTCATGCTGCTTACTATGGCGACGGGACGGGAAAGCAGGCTCTGATTGTCTTCGCTCCTAGATAATATATTACCACATTCAGGGCCTGTTTACATGGAGGTGGTGGACCTAACCCGCTTAGGTGAGGTAACCCGCCTGTTCATATAATCTCTCATTCTATTTGATCACGTTAACATGATAGGTGGGGTGACCAGCTAAATGTTACCTCAACTATCTCGGGTCTTCCAACTCCATGTAAAGAGGCCCTAAGGCGTTATTCAAAGTGATAATTTTAAAAGTTGCTGCAACACGTCCCGGTGACAAATCGCTCCGGGTGTACAGTTCGGGCGATACGTTACACGACACGTCGCAGCATCAAATCTCTTCGCGTGAACGGGGAATTTTTAAGGAAAGCTTTGTTTCTGCAACAAAATTTTGTCGTCGCAGCAAGTCGCACAAATTCTGTCTGATTTGGTTTTCCGCGACTTGTTGCAGCGACAAAATGCTGTTGCTGAGGCAAAGATTTTCACAAAAATTCTTCAGTACACACGTAGCGATTTGTAGCTGCGACGTTTCACCGCGACATGTTGCTGCAACTTCTTGCCTAGTGTGTACCGACCTTTAAACTCTATATAAGAGACCTTAAGTTTCCCACGTGACTGTTGCATACTTTTTTAGGTACGCATGCACGTAAAATTTGCGCGGAAAAAAAAGGCGATGTATGAAAGGCCGCGCGCAAATGTTTAAGTTGAACCTCCCCCAACTATCAACAGCTGGTGAGTTATATCATGTTCAGAAACGGGACAAAGCAATGCTACAGAAACTGTGTTCAGTCACCTAAAATCTATTTACAGAGTGCGCGCTTACTCTAATTACCTTGGGTGTCTGAGGAACCTTCTGAGATGGAAATCTTTTCACTCGATTGAGAATCTCAAGAAACTTCAAAAATCCTTCCATAAGGTTTTCCTCTTGCTGCGCTTTTGTCTTTTTCTTTTCTCCCGTTCCCACACTCGATTTACGCTGAGTAAAGGGCAGCAGCAGGAAACGAGCCTTCCAGTAATTCAGAGACTAAAAAGAAAACAAGAAAACCGTTTAATTTAAAGCAAATGCAAATTTGTCCTGAGACCTTTGTCCATGGTTAGGGAGAATCTTTTTTCACTCGAGGTCGAGAATTATCATAGTTTTTATAGTGAAGGGAGCAGTGTCAAGACATTTATAACAATTTTAAACTGTGCCAGCTGCCACCAAAAAGAGTAAAACATCAAAACAACCACTCAGAACATTTAAAGAAGGTATAAATAACACGAACAAAATACAAAGAGGGCACAGATTCAAACGGATTCCAATTGTAGTTTTCGTTTTTCGCGCGCTCTTTTTTTGACTGCTTGCCCGCCTTTTTCTTTCGTCTGCACTAACCGAGAGCCTGGCACAGGCTATTGTAGTTTTCGAAAACTAGTTTGATTACGGGTTTTTCAAAATTCATTTTTGTTGTTGCGTTCGTAAGAACGCATTCTAATCTGGTGTTTCTGTGGCAATAAGGCAGACATTTTTGAGCTACCACGGGCGACTGCAAATCAGCCTCCCCTTTCAATATTATCAGGGGCACCTCGGCCGGGAAACTGGACCCCTTCTGTCTCGATTTCGTTTCCGTAATTTTTCCGTAAGTGACGAACGCGGATCCGTAATCAATGATTACCTCTAGTTTGTAAAATATAATGCTTGAAACGAAGCTGGGATTTTGTCATTCGCAAGCAATTGCGCAAGTACCATAGCGAATAAGAATGCGTAATGAGCGGTATTAAGGTGATGTTACACGGGACGATTGGAAACGACGATTTTTAGCGCAAGACAGCCTTGCAATGTTGGAACAATCTTGTAACTATCCGAAAGAATGTCGCAACGCTGTGTTGCGCTAAAAATCGTCTTTGCGAATCGTCTCGTGTAACATCACCTTTAGGGTAAATTTCCACTGTCGCGTATTTTACACGTATTTACGCACGTAAATTTTACGCGCGTGAATAAAATAGAGGCAAGATAAAAAGTGCTGAGCTTAAACGAGAAGATGAGCGAGGTTAAACTTTAACATTTACGCCCGACTTTCCATACATTACCTTTATTTTATTTACGCGCTTAAAATTTACGTGCGTACGCACGTGAAAATTACGAGACAGTGGAAATCCCCCCTTAGAGTCATTACGATTCACGTTTTCGCCAAGCTTTCCCCTTAATTGTCCCTTACTGTTTATTAAACTCTCTTATTTTTGTACAAAGAATAAAGTTGTTGTTGTTGTTGTGGTACTTTTACTTAAAAATAAGTGAGTTTCAATCCAATTTTATCCGGGACAGTTTTTATCTGCTTACTTGAATTTCACGTTTGCCATTTGTCGTAAACGTGACTCTTTTAAATCTCTCTGTTAGAGCGATATTCGTATGACCTTCAAAAATGGTTTCTGTAAGTGTTCGTTATTTGTTTTATCAGCCAATGAAAAGATCAAAACATGGCCTCTTCGTTTTTCCGCCAAATATGAATATGATATGGAGAAGGCATTGTTCGATTGGTCAATCGTGTTACAGTATGACGTCAAAGCAAAGTATCGGTTGATTTCTAAAAAGTTCTCGGGCATAAAGTTTTCTCACCCGAGCGTTCCCTCAACCAATCAAAACGCACGCGCGTTTGCATCCGTTTAAGAAACCAATCAAATCGCTCTATTTCCTTTCGTTAGTTGTTTCTGTTTTGTTCGCGCGTTTTCATTTCAAGGTCACACGAAAATCGCTGAAACAAAATGAACCAGACAGTCGCGACACAGCCCCTTCAATTCTGCAGCCAAATGACTTGAAGCAAAACAATTGGACAGTTACACCTTGAAAAGAGTACATATTAATGTAAAAGTTTCAGCTCCCTCTGTCGGTAACACAAGGAGGGAATTTACCTCTATAAGTTCGTTAAATTCCTGGTCTCCGCAAATGTGTTGGTCCAAGTAATTCCAATTATAACTGTCCATTTCCTCGTGAATGAATACTGCCTCGTTTGGTTCAAATACTTTCCTTTCAGGCATGCAAAGACGGTCACTAAAGACGAACGAAATAATACTTGTGTTAATAATCAAGCGCGCAAGTATAGTACATTAAAAGACTCTAGGGACGAGAGAAAAAAGGACATAGTTCTGTAAGTTGCGTTATTCTGGCTGCTCTCCAGACACCTCACTAGGGGACCTTGAGATCCGATGACGGCGACAGCAACGAGAACGTCAAAAAAGCAATAGGTTTTTGGCCTGTTTACATAGACGTGGGGGATCCAGATAGGTGGGGTAACCCGCTCAGGTGTGGTAAAAAAAACTAACTCGCGTTTACATGCATCTTACAACTCCGCCAAACAGGGGTTCACTTTCTCAAGGTTATTGAATGGTCGCTAAGCACGTAAACAACAGGAAAAATGACGTGCTTTGGCGGTTAAAGCTCTTATAATCTCACTTGATACTCTTGCTGTGGCTTTCTATTGTCACTTTAAATGACGCAGAGCCTCCGACCGGCTAGGCGGATCACCCAACCTTGAAAACAAAAACAACAACAAATTTTATTGAAAATTGGAAAATAACTAATTACATTACTTTCCCACCCGCAAATAGCTTATAAACTAATCGAGGCGGGGGGAGCTGAAGACATGTTACAAAACAAGGTTTATATATAGATGGACTAAAAAAACAGTCACGACACTACTGTACAGTAAATAGAATTTAAAGTAACATAAAACAAGGCAAGTACATAACGATTACGAAGAGAGGCTAACCTAAAGTATTAAATAACTTAATGAGACGGGAGCCTTCGACATAATCACCTTCGGTTCTAGAGAAGTTAACATAAAGCGAGTCGCTAGAGACAGATCTTGTTTTCTAGTTGTGAATCTGACTTGTTTTAACGAACTGATTGAGTATACTAACTGGTGCTGTCTGTCTGTTGATATCATACAATAAATAGCTACAATCTCTGAAAAACAGGAAGGCAATTTGACTTGAGAGAGAAACGTACGGTGTGTTCTCGTCGTTCTCAGACTTACTAAAGTATTAAAATGAGACGTAAGGCCCGTTTTTGTAGAGTTACGATTTTTCTCTGAAATGTCAAGGCACAGTTTCCCCAACCACAAATACCATAAGTCAAGTAAGGGACAATTAATGACTTGTAAACTGAAAGTAAAACACGAGGCGGGACATAATGTCGAATCTTAGCTATATTTCCTATCGACTTGCTGATTTTGTGACAGACACATTCTATGTGGTATTTCCATGAAAGATTTGAATCAATCATAAGCCAAGATATTTTACATAATCTTTCATTTCAAGGTTTGCGTAGGTGTTAGTCACAGAGTCAAGAATTCTAATCCTAGGTATGAAGGGCATAATCTTTTGCCGGAGACGAAAGATTACAAAGTTTGATTTTTTTATGTTCAAAGACAGTTTGTTGACCTTTAGCCATTCGTTGACGTTGCCAAGCTCGCGATTAACAAGTGTTTCGAGTTCCTTTAGGTTGTTATTTGCAAGTATTGTACTAGTATCGTCAGCAAATAGATAAAAGGCAAATAACGAAGAGGACTTGTAAATATCATTGATGTATAGTAGGAATAAGAGTGGTCCGAGGACTAAGCCTTGTGGCACGCCGCACAAGGACGTCTCAGCCTCAGACACAACATTATTAATACCTCCGTAGTTTGCTTTCGATCAGTCCTAAAAACAGTCCTTTCAATCAGTCCTTGAAACATTTACATGGCAAAATTTGACCGAGACTAAGAGAGTTACCCGGTCTGACGGACAAAAGAAAATCTTGCAGAACGATATCACTTAATAAAACTGACGCCCGTGACTTAACATAAGATAGCTAAGAAAGAACAAAGTCCACTTTTGTAATCGTTATCATTAATTCAACACCTGTGCAGTCATGCGCTCTGTCGATCATACAGTTCCTCTGTTATGTTCTTTGCTTAAGAGGTGGCGTCAATTTGATCAATTACGGTAATTCAGATCGCTGCAACACAACCTAACACCTCTGTAAAAGATTTGACAAGCTACATGATTGGCAGGTATCTGAATATTTGTCTTCACGTTCCTTACCAGTACTTTTTGGGATCCGAGGCCTGTTGATGACGTGGCTTGTACTTGGTCACCGTCACTTCCGGTGACGTCAGACAAAGTTTGTGTTAGTTGCGACCAATACTTAGGAAAAACTCTTTATTTTTTGACTCAGCTGGAATAGCAGCTATAGACTGGTGACGATCTAAAGTTAGTGCTTGGGACTTTTCCGGTGGAACTAACTGAAATCCCTAATGAGAAACCAATAGCTGTCAGATACCGTAAATCCTCTATTACGCCCCCCTCTCAAATAAGCCTTCCCCTTTCCAGGGGAAGAAATATGTATAAGCCCCGCTCCCCTCCCCAAATTAAACTTCACTAATAAATGATAGACTGCATTAACCAATCACGACTGTAAAACTTCGCGTGGACTGATTCGGGATGGTTAATTCACCAACTGGAAGTTCGGATTTGTTTCGGATCTTTGGCTACATGACCTCCAACTTCTTGTACTTGAGCTTTTCCACTTTGTATTCTAGTTCTTTATGGAGAACTAGTACAATCATCTTTGCTACATTAAATAAGGTCCCCCTCTCAAATGAGTCCCCCCTCAAATGGGTTTTGAAATAAATAACCCCCGGGGAGAATTTACGGTACGATTTAACTGCACAGTACTACCAAGCAATACAAGTAGCGTTTATATTATTATTCCTTCACAATATTTCACTTTTCTGATTCGTTAGACCACCCCCTGACTAATTCTTCATAGCCAACTGGCACCTCGTTGCCAGTACAATCGAAGTTCCATGTGCGACCACCTCCCATAAGCAACCACCTATCCAAAACACCAAAATGTTTTCCAGTCAAAGCCTTACAGTTGGAACCTCTTGTAAACGACCACCTCTTGTGAACGACTGCGACCAATTTTCGGGGCTGACGGTTTAATAATTTTATACTGTTTTTAACCTCTTGCAAGAGACCTCTTCACGCATTTTACTTAGAGTATACGAATATTTTTTAACAACAACATGCAACTTCACATATCATAACTTCGAAATTGCATGCGAGAAATTATTTTATCTACCATCAAGTAGATATGTCGGACCACTTAAGAGACCTCTTGCTTGATCGATTCGTGTTATCGACCACCTACAGTAATCGACCACTAAGTCTTCGCATTTTGGGTGGTGACCTACGGGAGGTTCGACTGTAGTGTTTTTCTACCGTTAAAAATAGTATCATTATATGGACATGAGCATGCAAAGTATTGAAAAATACTTCGTTGTGAACCTCTGATGCTTAAAATAAGCGCGACGCCGTGTTTTTGCAAAGTTCACGCCCCGTTACTGTAATTCTTCTGAGACCAAGAGAGATGGGAAATACTGGATGGAAAACCAGGGCTTTTTTTCCACATCTAAAGTTCACATAGGGATTAACAAAACTTGTGTCCTCTGTCGCATAATGCGCGTTGCACGTTGCACGCAACATCACCGTAGGACCGGTTTACGATCAGGGAACTTATCTCAAGCAGAAGTGTCACCCGCCTACTCAAGATAACTTGGGCGAGCCAGCTTTTACTACAGTCCCTTACACAACTCGGCGAACCGTATACACGAGAAACAAGTTAGCTCGGTTAGAAGGGTGACCCACCTAGCCGGTCGGGCCTTTGGCCCTCGCTTGAGAGGGTGACCCCTTTTCCAGGGATAACTTTTCTTCATATAAACGGCGTCTTATCTCCAGTACACCAATTCACATTTTTAAAGTGACAAAGGCTGCGAGCTATTTACATGGTTGCAGCACGCTTCATACGAATGGCCAGTTAAAACTCAAGGACGGAGGAGCCGAGGTGGCATCAGACACATACGTTCTTTAGGCTCCTCAAGTAATCCTACAGAAACGCACCCCCAATAACGTCTGCGTGGGAACCTCGAAGCGAGGCTGCTGGTGGGCGCCCCAACCCAAGCCTGCTTTTTACTAGAACGGCACTTTAATTCTAGCAATCAAAGAGAAACATGATTTAAAGTGGGAGTGAAAGGATGACCTCCTCCTCCCAAACTTTGAAAAATGGATATTCTTTTAGGGTGTGGGTAAGTCTTGAAGCAACGACTTCAACCCAAATTGGTTGCGCAAAATAGAACGTAGATCAATATGTGGTATTATGTTCACACTGTTATTTATATGCACATTACATTTCCAATTCCTGGATAGAAATGTTCAACGGGGGGCGGGGGGTACTTTTATACGGGGAAGCTCCGCTTTAAAGTTCAACCCCTTAGCATTTCATACACCATTTTTTCACCCCTTTCGTATACCTTTTATTGACAAACGGTACCCCTTCCCCAAACCAACTAGTTTGGAACTTTCCACCACCTTTAAACTGCTCCAAAGGCGCTGTCTTTAAAATCTGAATAAATCACAAAACTAGAACGTTTTCTCGACTGTTTCACGGCCATGAAATGCATCTCTTAGCCCTGTTGGGCCTTACCGACCAAAATGACAGATTTCCTCACCCTTTCATATTCTTCAACAAGTAAAATGCATACCCTTTTATATACCTGAAGCCTGAAAAAGGTACTCCTGTCGGGAGGAGCCTCCCGGTATAAGTCACTACAGGGAGTACACCCCACGGGTGTTTGATCCCCCCCCCCCCAGCACTTACAGGAAAACTATACCCATACGTTAAACCAATCTTGCAACTTACAATCATCCATGCTGATTAGGTCAGACACCAAAACTTACCACAATTTACAGAAGAATACGCCATGGCCTCCGTGCGACAAGGTAAATGATCTTCATACAATGGCGCAGGCTTTGGGGACGGCTTCAAAAACCTAGGGCAGCGGACAGATGAATTCCGAAATGAGGAGCTTCACCCTTTAACATCAACTGAATGGTTGAGTTTGACCTATATTTACCAATGTTTTTCAGATCATTTATAGACAAAGAGCTTTAAAAAAGGGGTCTGTTGCAACAGCAAGTCTGTAAATTTGACAGATCTAATTTCTTTCTACTCTTTCAACCTTCTTATTTGACCTTTGACCCAAGTGGTATGACTAAACTTTGACTTAATCAAAATTGCTTTCCGCCCGTAAGTTGACATTTCGATATGACAAATTCTGCAAACTAACGATAATTTACAGTAAGAATAAAAATAGGAAAGTTTTGTGTCCACCGAAGCAAAAAAAGAGTACTTAGATATAGCCTCCCACGCAGATGTTCTTAGGGGTTCGTCACGCGCACCCCTTAGAACGTCTGCGTGGGAGGCTAACTTAGATAGGAAGGCTATTTGTTACAAGCCTTGCAATGCTCCATGTTAAGCCAAAGTGCAAAACACCAAGAGGGTGGCGAGTTTTCAAATTTAAGACCAAGTGCGAAGTATTCTTAATTCAACATACACAGCATATAGTTAGTCACCCTAGAGTGTTGCAGTGTGGATGAAAATACTTATCACGTGACTTTTTGCGGCGCAAACTGCAGCCCGAGGCCAGTCCAGACCCTAACTGTTGAACTAATTCACTTGGAGGTCAAAGCACCAATACTTATTTTGTAATCCCAAAAAAGCCCCTTCGTTAGAGTCTAGCTGGGCCTTACATTTTCTGGGAGTGTCAAATATTTAGGTCACGTCATGCAAATCTTTCCCATAAATCACAGCATTTGAGTTACCTTTGCAGTGGTCAATTTTCATAAACAACTCATTTGATAGAAGCAATATCATTACACCTGCAAAGCCTTCATGACAGGGGCAAAAATGCTCTTTGTCTCACTTAATGATGTAAATGGGAGATTTTGATCTCACTTAGGGCTTTCAGGACAGAATGATATTACCCAAACTGGTACCATTTAGGCTTTGCCATAAAAACAAAATTAAGAAGATACAAGGTAAACAAAACATGAATTAATAGTGAGGAAGAAAGCAACCACTGGCAACTTCTCTATAGAAATAAAAACTTCCAAAACTTAATTATCTGTCCGTTTGAGAATATCTCATAGGGGTCAAATAATGTTTAAACAACGCACAGATTAGTATCTGTTATGATTTGACCTCCACTTTTAGGAAGAGCACCGCTGCCCATCTTTTTTTAAAATCACCCTCCTGCCAAGAAAAGTTAATTTGCGCCTCTCCTTAAGTGGGAATGGGATATAAAAAAACTTTGCGAAATACACTACATACTGAAAAAAAAAAGAATCATCATCATCATCACAATCTTTCCCCTTGTAATGACCTGCTGTTGCTAAAACTTAGTAGTTTTATTACTTCCAATGGACACAGCAAAACGTTTTCTTTTAATGAGTACAGCAGTCTACTTTAACTGCATTGATAAAGTAAACAAGGAATAAACATTCCAAGTTTAGAGCTACATGTATACTGGTGGACAACAACAACAACGAAAATAATATTTAAAAAAGGCTGGACTTTGTATGGTAAGCCGTTTCCGCATAAAACATGGATCAGTCAAACACGTCACAAGTTGAGGATTTCAGAGCACACGGATCAAGGTAACAGGAAGTCTACTTCAGAGCACTGAACGTCATAAACAGAGGAAATTCATTCATCGTGTTTCAGGTCAGCCTGGCACTGAATATTTTTTTCTTCTAACAAACATCTCAGCTCGTCAATATATAAGTACATTGTAACAGGAACATGGTGGTATCATGGTGTTGTACAGAGCATTACCAGTCACGGCCTTTTGTAAGAATGACAAACAGAATACTATCGTTAAGAGACGGTGCAAGAATAATCACAGTACATCATCAACCCTTAATTAAACAACAAAATTGTACAGAGATGCTGTGACAAACTCTGACAATTTTAAAACTTAGGATTTCCCAGTACCTTTTTTGCCTCTCTCCCCACCTCATCAACGTATCTCAACTTCAACCCCCAGACCCCTACCCACCGGCACCCAGGTAACTCACTCCACTGTTGTAGCTTGCATATTAACCCTTTGTATTAAACACTTGGATCAAAATTTAGATTCTCATTTGTTGGCCCTATTTGGTTACTAGAGAAGTAGAGGGGCAAGGTTGGTAAAGTATCAAGCAAATTCATCTTGTGTGATCAAGTCCTTCATTGTTGTGACCACTCCGTTAAAATATAAAGCACTTATACTGTACGATTATCAGAAGGAGAAATGAGATGCTGATCACACTTAGGGCTTAAAGCTTAATCACCTGCTACTGTCATGGACTTAAATCAAACAGCCCCCTTGTACATAGAAGGTAAGAAGGTAAGAGGGTGCAAAAGTCGGTGTTTTTGATTGCATTTTGTTGAAAATAGTATTATCATTTGAAAATTAATTTTTCTGTTTACATGTAGCTAAAATGAAAAAGGAGCACCATATTGAAACCTGCTTTTACATGTCTTCAAGGCCACGAAAAAAGAGCACAAGATGCATAAAACAAAACAAGATCTGATCTCTTTTTGGTGCCAAGTTGCAATTTCCTTTTAAAAAAATAATCTGTAACCAAGTATCTTACTTCCCCACTCAACTACAAAAGTCCTCTCCCCAACGGCAGCATATGCATTGAAACAAAAAGCCACAAGCCTGGGCTATGGAATAAACCTGTTTTGAGCAAGTTTCTTAATAAACACGGTCAAACTTGAAAACCTTAGCCCAACTTTCAAGTTCAAGTCCACCATTTTCCTGCTTTGTTTAATATTTTTATAGCAAGGGTAGGCCAATTTCTATTAACATGAACTTCCTTTGGAAATCTTAACTAAGATCTTGAACTGCAAAATATGTAGTTTTACTGAAATAATAATTAAAAAAGGCTTTTTGTGTATAAAATGCTCTTGAGGCTTTTTGATGAAAAGCAAAACTTTGCAGTTAGTTTTTACTAACTGTCTAGGTATTCACAGGGACCCAGTGTAAATCAGGTATTGATGAGAACAGATCCATACTCATAATTTTCAAGTGGCCTTATATTTTAGTGATACTGCCCCTGGTCTTAAAGACAATAAACGAAATACAACAGGAAACTTATTAATGAACACTTCTTATTTATTGGGACAAGCAAAGCAGGACAAGGGCAAATGACTCAGAGATCCTCACATCCAAGGACCCAGTGAACCTTGAGCTCAAATCAATGACATTGAGACCCAGAAAAACACAAAATTTGATATAAGTGGTATTTCTGCTGTCACAGGTCTGTTTTACACTATTTATAAGCATAGACATGTAATTTTCAGTGACTGTAAATTGTTGGGGGGATTAAAATGTCGCAACAGCTGACAGATTTTTACCACAACATTGAAAATCAGTCACACTTCCTACCTTAATAATGTTCATTACCTTGGCCACCATAGCCACCATAGCCGCCGCCTCCTCCACTATAGCTGCCGCCTCCTCCATAGCCCCCTCCTCCTCCTCCGTAGCTATTATAGCCTCTATTATAGCCACCGCCGCCGCCACCACTATAAGAACCTGCAAAGTAAAAGTCCAGCTGTTTGAACACTAAGAAAGTCACTCAGTTATGACCTTCCATGGGAAAATATAAAAAAGCACTTAATTTGAAATAGAGTGTAAATGTATTTATCATGAGAGTACTATTATTGAAGACGCTATCTCTACATCTGATAGAGATAGGACTGCCATTTTACAAGGTCAACAGAGCATGCAAAGGTCAGAGCTATTTGCAGGGTGAGGACAGTACCTTAATTTACCAGTTATTTTAAGACTCTGAGTAGTGGACTGGTCTCTCTCCAAATGGTAACATCTTTATTTCCTCACTCTTTTCTTTTAACCAGTGAATTGTAACCGACAAAACTATGTAAGCAGCTGCCGACATATCTGGTTGCCAGCACTTTTTGAGAACCCTGAAACACTCCTAGAAGTGCAATGCATACCTCCACCATATCTTCCACCTCCGTAGCCGCCTCCACCGCGTCCGCCACCCCTTCTTCCTCCATATCCTCCTCCTCCTCCACCACCACCACTTCCACGGGGCTTCGCTTTTGATACCTTAATGGTTCGCCCATCCAGGTCCTAGGAGGAAAATTGAATAACAATTCCATTTATAACTGCACTGTGCATTCAGTAAACAATACATAGGTTGCTATCCAGAGAAAACAGATGACATGTCATGATGCCAACACTGGTTTTCCCATGAAGTGATGTCTGAAGAATTTCAATGCAAAAATTCCATACCGATGACGTGTCTCCACCCAGAAAGTGAGATAGTTCAGTCTGTGAAAGCTTCCATAACTGTGATAAGGGTATGCTTAATTAAAGATATCAACCCTTTTTGCAGTCAGTCACTTTTCAAGTTCTAAGGTATTCAGGTTTGGCACCCAGAAAAAGTGTCCGTTTCCCCTGAGTAGAGCTGTCTCTTCAAATAAGGTAATAAATACAAAGATTATGTTGGCATTTTTCCAGGACCAAATTTTGTCCCCTGAATGGAGGTGTCCCTTGAGTAGAGGTGTGCCAAATGAGAGGATCCACTGTACTTTATTTGTTTCTTTATAATAACTAAGTTAAACTAAAACAATGTGTTAGCTTGAATTCTGAGTTAGTAGTAAACTGAATAAGGGTCTCAAAATCTACTGGGCAAAATATTATATGTTTTGATTTCTACTCTCTTGGAGACCAGTCTGGAAAATTTGCATGTGGATATTGGGATTTAGCAAGTTAATTAAGGAATTTGTTGCCATCATTGTGTAAAGAAGTTTTACCCCGCCATCCAACTCATTAATTGCCTTTTGGACATCCCCTTCTTCTTCGAATGTCACAAAGCCAAAGCCTCTTGATCGACCAGTCTCTCTGTCAGTTACAACTCTCGCTGCAAGGAACAATATTAGAAAGTACACAATATCGATATAAAATTCCATTGTCTGGCTGGCTTAACAAGAGAGGAAGATGAAGACATCCAATGAACTAAATCCTTGAAAGGAAACTTAAGAACCAGGACGACGACAGGAAGTGAGTTACAGTGTACTGCGCAAGTGTGACCAGTAAATTTCATTGTCGTGGTGTCATCGACGATGCCAAACAAAGTAGAATCACATCGTCCTGCTATCCACAAGCTTTGGCAGGTATGAATCCACTGTTTTAAGCGATTTTTGAAGTCCTTTGCATTTTCTTATCCTCATAAATCCAGGTATCATTTCTTTTTTTCCCTAACAAGCGATGTTGATTGAAAATTCGACTAGTGAATTGTTATTACTTCGAAGAATGACAACAGCTGTGGAGGCCGAGTGAGCGAACTCGTAAGTGATAAATTTATTTGTACGTATTTAGGTAAGGCAAATCACATAGCTTTAATAGAGAGGAAATAAACTTTATATGGAAAACAGCTATCACATCAGAATGTCTCTTTTTCCAAATCTTAACTCCGCCCGACACTTGGACTCGGTTATCTCATTCAGGTTTGAAAGATGAATAATCTTCATACGGAAAGCAGGTGTTTTTCCACTCAAAGAGGTCACAAACACAAAAAATATTCTTCATCGTCAATGAAATTAGACATACGGCTTAAAAAATAAGATCTTGCATTGTTTTAAAAGATGCCATTGCCAAACACTTTGTTGCGAACGAACATCACAGTTTTACATTTGTGTTTACATTCAGTGTTGTTGTCGTCAACCTACCGACCGACTGCATCTTAAGTTTCCTTTTTCCCACCGATACTGACATTCTCGTTCCAGTCTTTTCCCAGTGAACAGACGTCGTCGTCGTGAACTTCGTCGTGGTTCTTAAGTTCCCTAATGATCGACACTGAACTAATGATTATATGCATATCATATACCATATTTCCTCAAATAGTAGCTGTCCCTCAATTAATCGCCTCCTTCGAATAATTGCCCCCATTCAACTGAAATTTTTAAATAATTGCCTCCCTCAAATAATCGCCTCCCCCCAACCCCGCTTGCCATCTTCTCTTCCTTTTATCCTCTCCCTGTCAAGATAAAGTGCAATGTGATCTAGCAAAATTGATCAGTGATGATTCAAGCTATGAAAATTAATCACGGACCTAAATTTGGAACACTTAAAAAGCCCATGTTCAGTTTATTTGATGTGATTATTTTTTTATTTAAAGGGAAAAGAAAACAAAACATTTAGGGCACAACTTCCAGTGAGCAACATTTGAAATAATCGCCCCCTTTTACTGCAAAAAAAAAAGAAATAATTGCCCCCGGCTATTCTTTGAGGAAATATTGAACAGCAGGATGAGGAAATAATTGCAGAAAAGATCATCACAGTTAAATACACAACTTATGAGATTACATCTTTTTGGTATTTTTTTCAGGGTTTTCTCTCAACTGCATAGGCTGCATACTTAACTTTGGTGATCTTCTCTACATTTATGGATCAACATTACACTGTCCAAACATCCTGATCTCATCAGGATTCTCCCAATTTGGGGTTACCGTAAAATTCCGAAAATAAGCCCCTCCATGTATAAGCCCCCCAAACTCATAACATAAAAGACCCTCCGTTAAATCGCCCCTCCAAATATAAGCCCCCCCCCCGGGGGGCTTGTACTTGGAAAATTGTCCTCAAATACAAAGTAAAAAAAAGAAAAAAAGGTAAATTTATTTCCAACTATAAGGCTAGCCAAATCGATCTCAAAATGCAAATTTCCCTCCGTAGGTAAGCCCCTCCCAAAATAAGCCCCTCAAAAAGGGCCTCTGAAAAATATAAGCCCCGGGGCTTATTTTTGGAATTTTACGGGAGGTTGGTTGTTGGTGGTCAAGAATAAAAGCATTTCTCTCCTAATTCTATTGTATTGACCCACAACATGGCCGCCTTGTCACGTGGTTGCAAACAAAGAAGATGCGATCGGAACAGGAAAAATCCCGATTTTGACATCTATTCTGAAACTTTCAAATGAATTCTTATGATACTTATACAAGAAACACCTAACAGAGAATACTTTGCTGTGACAGTCGATTCAGTGAACATTTTACATAGAAATTGTCGTCTCAGAACACTAGAAATGTCATTTCGGGGCATCGAGTGGACATCGATCGAACCCGCTCTAAAGAGTGCCTTACAACTCAACCACCGCTAACTGGTCAATATTACAAGTTGAAATTTTCAAACCGCGGAAGGATCTTTTCGTCTTGTGATGATAACTTCCACATGCTGCAACCTTCTTACTTGACCAATTGTTGGGCCAGTCGAAGTCAACCAGTGGACATTTCCACTGTCAGATCGTCATGATCGACGGTTTGATTCCAAGACCTTCGAACGTTCGATTTCAAGAACCTTTTTTTGTTACAGGCTACAGTGCTGCCGTAATAACATTACCGAATGCACTACTGAATGAAAATCAAGCACTTTCGTCATTGCAAGGTTTCGATTTGAAAAATGAACGCAACCTCTGTATAGTAAGCTTAGATATTCAGAGTTAATTTCTCTTACCATCTGAAACTCTACCGATTTGTTCAAAGTGATCTCTTAAACCATTGTCGTCTGTGTTAAAGCTCAAAGAACCAACATAGAGCCTCTTCTTATCTTCGTCATCTCCCATTTCTCTTAAAATTTTACCTCTCGAGGAAACAGTTTACAGAACAAAAACTACCTCGTGCTCCGACAAATTTGCGTGCTCCTCTGCTACGGCGTCTATCGAACACTAACCTGATGAACCGGATAAACCGGTTTCTTGCTTCGTACCCAGTTCCTCGAAAAAATCGAACAACAATCCGACCCAACCTCGTCCCCAGGGTCTTCTCGCTTTCCAATATGGCGGCGGCAGGAGAGAAGACCCTGGCACACAGCGAACTAAAACGATCGCTGATTGGTGCATTCCATGGTGCGTTCATACGTGCGCTCTCATTGGTTTATTCCTTCCAAAACAAAGATGGTTAACATTTGGGGGCTTCGTAGAGGCTTAGAAGTGCTTTCTTCAGTGTTTGAGACCTAAAAGGTGGACAGAATTCAGGTCTGATTGTTCGGAAAACTGTGACTGTACCGTTGGAAGGCAAAGATTCGAAGATAGTGATATCTGAAATGGTAATCGCTGGGAATATTATGAGGCGTAGAGGTATTTCTGTTGCTCGTTCTATTTGGTTTGTGTGTTCTAAATTACTAAAGATTTGTTTCTTTAATTCCCGATTTGTCAAAGAATACTTGCAAGGCTTCAGCTTATCAATAAATTTAGCTGTCCGTTTACAAACTGCCTTTTATTTTCTTTGAACAATAGCTGTATGCATAATATTATTAATGTATGGGGTTATACGGAAATCGTGCATAATCTGAATCTGTGGTTTGTCTCAGCAGTTTTTTGTCCAGTGAAGCATTTTTTTTTCATTTGATCGTAACATGCATGGACCTAACCTGGCCTTCTTTTAATTTTTTTCACTGTGATTTTGAAGGGGCATGAGGAGCGAGAGAGGCAGATGTCGAAACAAAACTAGAAATTGAAGCCAAACATATTGCCGCTATCCTTCGATATTTCTAATCCTGACTTCTCATTTATTCAGTTTTTAGTGTCACAATAATGATAATTTATTATTATTTGCTCATTTCATAGGCAGTAAAATACAGCTAAATACAGAGACATTGGGAAAATAAACTGTTTCCTTTTCTCAGAAATGAAAAACTTGCATATTTCTAGTTAGTCTTTCTAGTTGCAAAAATAAAATAATGAAAGCACATGATGTCTTTTATTTTATCAAGTTGAAAATAATGATCAGCCCATGCAAGGAAATCGGACAGTCTTGGATTCTCAATTCTGCTCCATGGATACTGCATTCTGGATTCTTTGTCAGTGGAACTTGGATTCTGGATTCCAATTATAAGTGGGATCCAGAGTACTTGACCTTTATTTCAGTTTCCAAGAGAAAAATTTCCCAGATTCCAGATTCCCTTAGATGGGGTGACAGTGATCCTAAGATAAATACGTTTTCTGTCAAACCAAAACCTGTTAATTGAGCTTCTAATTACTGTAGGCTAAGTGTGCATGTTGTTCTTGTCACTGCATGTTGTTCTTGTCACCATATGTTTGAAAAGGGGGTTTGTGGACCAGGTGAAATAGTGGCTGGCGTTGTAGTATTCCAAAACCAGCTGGGTATGATTATGAAGCAGCTATAATTCAGTTCTAAAATTTGGATTTAAAAAAATAAACTGCTTCAAAGGGTGCATATATCACTATCCACTGAATAAACAAGAGCAGAAGAGGCCTGCAGCATCTTGATCCCAGGATTTTTCATTTAGGGATGCCAAGGCTTTTGAAGTGTTTTGCGCCAGAGTCCCCATTACCATAGTGAGCTTTTAGTTGCCTAGTCATGGCCAATGATTTTCGGGTCACGTGGCCCCAAGCAATATAGTGAAACAGTTTCCCTCCAGTTTGCCTAAGATAAGTCACAGAAATGAATTGACCAAGAAGACCTGGGAAAATGCCCCACAGGGCCAAGGGAAGGCTTTTAGCTTGTATAGGTGTTGGGCTGTGAGGATGCAGCTGTTAGATGTGCTGGCTCAAATACTTCCAAAGTCTACTTTAAGGTGTTGGTTAGTCTTAGTCATAGTGTCTGTATCATAATCATATCATCAGAAATAATCAGATTAACCCAACTATTAAACTGATAATCAATTATAGTAGATAATAGTTTTGTGACCCCTGTGTACCACTTTCAACACTGAAAATACTTTTGTAAGTGTATAAAACAAAAACCTACCCCGCAAGCAGAAGCTTATCTGTCACATAGTTAAACCAACTAAACATCATATAAACTACATTAAGAGGCCATCAAAAAGACAACACAGGTGTATTCATGTCCTTATTTGTTAACAATGTTTTTGTGTATTTTCCACAACAATCAATTGAACGTTTGTATATTAAGTAGTACTCACTTTGCTTTAGGTTTCAGATCAATGATAGATTATGATAGATAATCAGCACACCACTACCAAGTTATGTCTCAATTAGACTACGAAAGGGCCCATCTGACACGCAAAGCGTGTTTGACTTAAAAGATTATTATCTCCAAATGAGATAGGAACTTTTACAGTGCACATGAGTCAGATAGGACTATCAAATTTTTGAACAACTGGAGTCTAGCCTTTAGTCAATTTGTAAATTGTCATGGCAAAGTGCAGCCCCAAGTAATATGTAAAATGAACCAAAGTCAGGGATTAAGAAAGTTTTTGCTCTAAAAATAAAAATCTATTTCAAAGTGAAGAATACATTTTGGATTGCTTAATTACAACAAATGGAAACACTCTTCACTTTGTGGTAGCTATTAAAGCGGGGTTAATGCTTTTTTTTACATCTGAGAGGCAAAAAAAAAACAACAACAACAACATATTAAATCCTCTGTTAAGGCCCCACTCTCTCAAATAAGCCCTCCTTTTCAGTGGAAGAAAGTTTTAACAATGAGCCCCCCTCTCTTTTAACCCCCATCCCACCTTCCCTCCTTTTCTTATTCTTCACTAATAAATAAAAGACTGTATCAATCAATGACAACTGTAAAACTTTGTGTGGACCGATCCAGGATGGTTTATTCAGCAACTGGAAGTTCGGATTTGTTTTTTATCATCGGCTGCTTGACCTCCAACCTTCTTGTACTTGGGCTTTTTCAGTTGGCATTTTTTTTGTGTGGGGAACTAATATCAGCGTCTTTGCTAGATAAAATAAGGCCCCCAACTCTATTGCCCGGAAGCATTGTGAACAGGATTAGATATCAAAGCCAATAAGAAAGTCTAAAAACTGTGAGGTAGATGAAGATTGACAATAATTTTATTACCTGAACCAGATCAAGTGACAAAATATCCAAACTGAAAAGGAACTGTTTAATTTTCAACCAAAGTTTCCTTGAATTGTCTTAGCAAAATAGTGTTCTCTGGTTCTTGTTTTGAGAAAAAAAAATTGTTTTTTTACATATCAGAGTTCAGTTAAAATGAGTGCAGACAGAAAAACAATAGTCAAAAACCTCATGAAGATCTGTAACAAAACTGACGATAACTTATCAGCTTAAAGTGTCCGCGACTTAATTATATAAGTTAATGCTTAGTTCATTGAATTTCGGAACGGAAGAGGTTTTAGAGCGTCATGACAAAAAATTCCCAGGCTTCTAAGTCTGTTCTTGAAATTCCTAAGATGAAATAAATTGCGCTCACGGTTAGAAAAAGCTCCCCCTTTCACGAAAAAAGAAAACTGAACCTCTGGCACTCAGGGTGGGCAAAAAAAGTGAACAGTGAAAAAGGTCGGTATCGAGTGCCGTGTACGCTACAGAACGTTCAGGCTTAAAAAAAATGAAGGTCATTGAACAGAAAATAAGATCGCTATATCATTCTACCGTATTCCTGTGGCTTGTAAGTGTATTCTTTCATATTTTCAGCTTCTTTTGAGTTTGCCTTTGCCGCCATTTTGTTTGTTTTTTACCAGTCTCAAGACCTCTTACCCAGATCCTCTCACTCTTTATCTTGGCCGCCATTTTGAATAAATTTCCACTCTCCGTGGACAAATCAGTCACATGATTTCTGCTGTGTGCCAGGGTCTTCTCTCCTGCCGCCGCCATATTGGAAAGCGAGAAGACCCTGGGGACGAGGTTGCAATCCGACCGATTGGGTTCGATTGATTTATGGTTCGGTTTCGTTCGATTATCTACCCCGGGTTAAAAATATGGACAAGTCGATGTATGCGCCGTCGAACCCGAAGATTCACTGAGGATTGACCCACCCAAGATTGATAAACGCCTGAGTAAATGAGGGGTGTGTAGGACGATTGAGAACAATCTTAGCCGCCTTATTGTGAAGTACCTTGAGGGAATCCATTATCAGTTCCACCAATATCATAGCTGATTTGACGTATGCTTAACTCCTTTGCTTAGTTTTTTTTGCTTCTTTTAAATTTTAAATTTTATTCGTCACTTAGAAACGAGAAGGACTGATGATTGGCCGAGTTAACTTTCGCAAAGACTTCTGGGACTGTTACTTGGCGCGTTCCCAATGTAGCGATCCCAGAAACAATTGCGGGATGCATTTGGCTCCAGTTTCTTCCTGGTTTCTAAAGTGGCGAGTGGCGCAATGGGATCTAATGATAACCGCACATGTAACTACAACTTAACCCCTGCATGTTATCAGCCAAGATTGAAAACAAGCAGCTCATAGGACAATCTTTATCGAATCAGCTGTAAAGATGCGCGAATCAACTTTATCAACTCATTCGACAGAACAAAATCTTTGTGTTCTCCTCCCCAAAAGACGAAAATCAACTGTTTCTTTAGAAACGATTTGTGGAGATGCGAGCGCCTTATGTGTGCTGACGTATTAGTTTTGACAGTTTTTCTTTTTCTTTTTTTTTCGATTTATTACATCCACTTTGAAATCACTGGCTATCCGTGCAATCTGATTGGCTCTCAGCAGTGTGATTTATTCCTAAATGGCACCATTTTTTGCTCTAAATCGCATCTGTTCCAAATCGCGTCATTCATGTTCTAAATCGGATCATTTCTGTTTTAAATCGCACCATTTTTGTTCTATATCGCATCATTTCTGTTTCGAATACAAAATGAGATGTAAAAGCTTTTTTGTTTCGGCTTTTTAACAAAGCGGCTACTCGATCAATAAACTATAGTACTGACTAAATTCTGCGATTTCAAAATGGATGTAATAAAGTGGTAATTGAACTTCGTGTCGTGCAATTTTGGTCTGAAATCATACTTGTGATTTCAAATCGAACTGACGCTGCGCGCTCGTTCGATTTTGAAATCACGCGCATGATTTCAGACCAAATTGCACTCCACTCAGTTCAATTACCATTATAAACCAACATTCATTTGTTTTAATAAGCATCTATTTCCACTCTTGGAAACAAATCCTTGGAAGTGTAAGCCGTCCAGCTATTTCTAGCCCGCGTAGCAAGCGTTTGCACGCGAGTTCGTTAAGAAAGTTAGGACGAGTGCAAAAAAGAGGAATGAAGAGGGAGGGGGAGGGTAGAGAAGGAAAATCTTTTCCCCTGGTCCTCGCCCCTCAATCTTCTATTTCTTTCATTCTCGCTCCAAATTTCGTGCAAAAACTCGATTGGAAACGCTTGCTACGTAGGCTAAAATACTTCAGAATTGCTCTAAGCCTCTCCTTATCGGATTAAGCGAGGCAGAGTACACCCTACGCCCCCTCCCGATTTTCTTTGAGGGGAAGGGGCGGCTGTACACATACGAAAATTATATTGGGTTCAAATTTTGCCATTAGATTTTTTGGCGCCAACATCACCAGCGCTGGGGTTGAGAATATCAAACGCGCTAACATGAGCAATGTAAAAATTCCGAAGCGGAGCTCCCATGGCATTGGAGCACCATGGGTAATAAAATTTGGTTACCGTATCTGTGCAAACAAGAAATTTTGGTAATGACAAAGTTAGCAGATGTGAAACGTCACACTTACTAGCTGATAGGTGTTCAAGGCATATTTAATCTGTTTTTAACTTGATAATGGACATCCATCTTATGGTCAATTGACAGCTGTCAAAAAGGTATCCGCTGACTGGTGTCACGTGACTTATCGCGGGCTCAAGTGAACAACTTATCGAGGTGAAGTGTTCAGTTCAGGGGGGGGAGGGGGGGGGCCACGACTCCAATAGCGCCTAGTACTTGTTTCGTGTACCTATGATCCACCGATTTATGACATCACATCCGGTTGCATAGTTGCTGCTTTGTTTTGGTGCGAAGCACCAAGATGGACGCCCGATGCTATTTGGTTTCTTCGTTATTTTAACCAACAGGCTAACGGAATTATGTATCTTGAATGCCGAGAATGTTGAGAAGGTATCTAGCCGGCCTTTCAAACAAATGTCATGACCAAACAAAGACGATTTAGTATTATTTTAATGATAAATATCATGCAGCTGCGTGGAATGTCATGGCGAGTCTTGCGATGTTTCAAAACGAGTGTTGTTAACGTTTTTTGGCTGTTGCGGCCTATGATTTAAAGAAGTCATCAATCAAAATATAATTTCCTAAGCGGAATAGAATGGGGAAAACGCCGATGGCCACAGTTTAAAGTGTTCACCGCTGGAAGGCTGGATCACGCCCCGTAAAGTTGCAGAAACTTGCACTCAACGGCATGGTTTTGAGGAATGTCATGGCAAGTCTTTCGCTGTTTGTAGTCGAGCGTCACTCAAGAGTTTGGCTTTCGCGGCTTCTGATTCATCGAAGTCACCAATCAAAATTGCCTATCCTGAGCGAAATTCCGTGGAGAAAAAGCTTATAGTCACAGTTTAAAGTGTTAACAGCTGGAAGGCTTGGCACTCGACGTAAAGTTGCTGAAAGCTCTTCTCGACTGTATGGTTTGAGCAATGTAGTGGTGAGTCTTTCTCTGTCTAATCGACCGTCACTCAAGACTTTGGCTTTTGCATCTTCTGATTCACCGAAGTCATCAATCAAAATACCCTATCCTGAGCGAAATACCGTGGAGAAAAAGCCTATGGTCACAGTTTAAGGTGTTAACAGCTGGAAGGCTTTGCCACTCGACGTAAAGTTGCTGAAAGCTCTACTCAACTAATTTCGAAATAGTCACATGTTGCATGCTTCTGGAAGGTTAGTGTTGGATTTTTAGCATTTAATTTGCCTTTGAAGATTTATGTTTAGAACAAGCCTTAAGCCCAAAAGTAGTCCAATTTGTCATTATCTGAGAGAAATCAAGAAACTTTGTGCCCTTCCTTTTTTTCTAAGCTTGCAAATGTAACGCACGTGAAAAGAAACCCTTATGCACTACAAGTCAGATTGTCAAAATGACTAGTTCGAAATTACTCATCTTAACTGATAACTACAACACTTATTTAAAAATGTATCGCTCCCGAACATGTGTTGATTGGTTCTTGGCCTTTACAGTTGAAAAAAAAAATACTACGATTTACAGTGATTATAGCTATGTAATTAATGAGTAAATCAAAAAGAATGAAATTAAATTGAAAAAACAAAACAGCTGTTTTAACTGTTTTAGAGGTTTGAAGGTCTGAAGGGATCACTAGAGCTGTAATATGAGACTCAATAAGAGGTCTAGTTACTTTAGAACACGTTAGAAGTTTCCTGCAGAAAAACACATATTTTGGCCTGGTAATTACTTGTATTTCTTGATGTAAATTGCGTGCTATTAATTAAGTGTCAGTTAGGGTCATTCATAATGCTGTACTGCACCTTATGTTATCTGACGATTATCTAAGGTTTAAAAAATGAATTTTGTGTATTTTTAAAGACTTCAATATATGCTTACTTTTGGATTTATAAACAATATATATTTAAATCCTACACTGTAAGTCTGGTTGTCAGTGTAGCCTGTGTTGCAGACATAATCTATTGCCGGTTAGTAACATCTGCAAAGCCGTGCCAATATTCTGGGCTGCCAATCACATTGTGTTTCAATATTCCCTTCAACCTGATTGGCACACTGATAATGGTATTTTTAAGAGGCCAATCATAGCACATATGCAAGTGCTAGTTCACAGGTGGGCCACGGGGTGCCCAGAAGCAGGATTTCAGTGCTGTCTCACAGGGGGACTTAACCAGAAGTTAAGTTCTGTCTGTGGCACAGGCTAGTCCTCTGGGCATTAATGTTTAAATTATGTATTTTATGTTGCTTAGCTGGGAAGACAAAAATAGATGACAGAAGAGCAAAAACAAGAGAATATCAAGAAGTATTAAAAAGTATATCTACCACACAACTCGTAAAGAGAGGTGAAAGTCCATGAGGACAGAAATGTTGTTACAGAGCCATAAAACATTAATGTTAAGTACAACTCACTGCCAAATAAGTTAAAAGGAAGGAAGAATGCTGACATTTCGAGGAATACACTTCTCTGGTTTATGGAAAATCTGCAGCAACAGAAGACACTGAAATCATGTTGAGCTGGTTCAGGATGTCAATTCTGTTTAGATGGAATCCTCTGACAGTGTCTAGGCCAGTGTACAGTAGTGTGCTTCGAAGCTGGTCCTTGGTAGGACATTTCTTGACTTTACATGCCAACTCTCTTTCAAGGACCTCAAGGCTAAGTGTCTGTTTCCCTGACATTCACTTTCTTGTCAGGGATCAGCAAATTTTAACTAGACGACTGTGTTACCTGTAGTTTTTTTTGTAAGACTTAAAAAACTTCACAGGAAAGACTGAAACTAATGATCTTGCACTAAGCAGCTTTGAAGAAATCAAGGTTTCTGGGAGCGGGGGGGGGGGGGGGAGGCTGTGCTGCACATATTTCCCTTGGAGATACGAAGGCAAACACTCTAGATGCAACTATAGGAAACCAAAGTAACCTTGAATTTAATAGAGAGTATTCACCCACTTGGCTTATTAGTTTGGGACACCAACATGGTCTCTGTTTCACTGTTTTGGGACACCAATATAGCCACCGTGACGTCATGTGAATACTCTCTATACTTCAGTCAGTTTCTCATGTTTATTTTCCATCCCTAAGCATTCTGTTCCTCCTGTGGAAAGGAGTTGGTGGTTGTGTTATGACAATTTCATCTCTTAGTGTTCTTCATCCCTCAATTAATCAGTCAGAGTAAAGGATGGTTAATATGACCCTGATTAGGAGAAGAAAGCTTTCTATTAAAGGCACCATGGTCTAGAAGACCAAATGTAAACCCCTATCTGACCTCACTGACATGGAGAAACAAAAAAGGGATTGGCTGACACCCAGCATAGTGATGTGCAGTATTAAGCTCAACAAGGATACAGGAAAAATCCACAACTGAGAAACTGGTTTTTAAGAACCTGTCAGGCTAAAATTTTCCAGTTAGGCGGTCTTTATAAAAGAGCACTCAAATCTGAAACAGGTTATTAATCATAACCATTACAATTTCCTCAAATTTGATTGGTGCATTAACTGCTTTATTTTTCTTTAATCATTGTGTATAGTTGCCTGTAATGGGACAGTTATATTAGCCAATCATATTAAATGCACTCAGCTAAATCCACCAATCACAGAAGTTATCATGATAACCATACCAACAATCACTTACCCAAACAAACTGGGGATCAATCCAAAATGGATGAATATGCAACATTTAGGCAGTGTCTCCACCAGTGATATTTTCCCTTACTTTGGACATTTGGTATGAACAAACACTCTTTCACCAAAAAGGAATGCATCTATTTTCTTGGAAATTGTAACGGTTATAATTATTAATTGGTAACAGGACTCTGTGTCGTCCAATTCAATCTGTAATAATACTCACGATTAAACAAATCTGACTCCTGCTTCGCGGTTATCCAAGTTTGTAATACTTGTATGATTACAGACTGAATTGGACTCCCCTCAGTCCTATAACCATTATTTATAAAATCTCTTAGAAAAAGCTTCTGCACAGTGTACACTTGGGAAAGTAAGATAAGTCAACATTCAGGGTCCTCTTTTGAGACATAGGTGTCTAATAATATTTATTATTACTCTGACTGCAATGTGATGGCGTACAGGTTTTACATATACTAAGGAAAGAGCTGAATGCCACTAAATACTTTTAGCTCACAGCTACAAAGTATTTTTTTTTCAGAAAATAAGGACCTATTTGAGACTGAACATAAATATCCTAAATCTGTGCTAATTAGTTTTTCTTTAAGAACCTGACTTGTTTAGGCTAACTTGGGAAAATACAGGTTCTTGGTTGCAGGTTTTTACTAGTAATTAAATTTGATGGAAAAAAAAATTATCAAAAATTAACATAGCCAGATGAGCTTATTTACAACTCCATTTTTCAGACCTGCAATTTATTTAAGGCTGTCTTTTAAAGGAACCACAAGAACAGCATGTATTTTTATTCTCAGCTTTAATAAATTCCAGACTATTTTAATGATCTGGGGCCGGTTGCTCGAAGCCTGGTTAGCGCTAACCGTTGGTTAAGAGGTATCAAAATGTATAGGTTTCCATGGTATTAAACGCTGGTTAGCACTAACCATGCTTCGAGCAACCCGGGCCTGGTTAGAAAATCCTCTTAACAGATGGAATAGCAAAATGTGAACTAATAAATCCTTTGATCAAACTGTCTTCTGCTTTTCTCTTGCCAAACCATCTTTCCCTACAGAGGAGCAAAGGTTGTAGCAAATCAGAAAAATAAAACAAAGACAAGAGGCTACACCTGAAACCCCTCTTTACTGTTACTTTAACACCCAGGGAGAATGTTATGGTACTTCTATACAGGTATGTGCCATGGAATAAGGGGTGGGTTTTGAGATGATCAGTCTTTATCCTACACTACTTGGCTTCGCTTTCTGATCCGTTGCTACGGTTCCTTTGTAAAATTATACTAGCTCACCGTCAGCAGATAACTTTCAGGGGTTTCAAAATGTTTTAAAGTAGGCAGCCGAATCTTGAGGCTGGGGGCACTGGAATTGCTGGCAACATACAATCAAGTAGCCGATGGAACTCCGGTGGTCACTGGCTTGTTTTGAAACCACTGAAACCTCTGGTAAAAACTGAAGATACATTGATGGGATCAAGATATGAACTCGAGCCAAGAGCTACTGTACAATAAAAAAAACCACTCTTTTTATGCAAATCAAGCCTTTTGAAGATTGAAATAGGAGTGTCAACACTTTTTGACACAAAAAAGATGTTTATAATAATTTATCTACATTTACCCAATATTTCATAGACCTTCACTTGTTGGGGGATTGTGTGTTAAAACAACTTGAACATTGCATTGAGAGCCTGTTGTCAAGGATACAACTAAGAAGAGATGGTATATATTTGACTGTATTTTTCAGTAGATACTGGAAAAGAATCAAAAATGCATTGTGAATCTAAGCACTAAGATTTTGAGCCAAATACAGGATCAAAGGACGTTAGTCAATAACAAGGAATGTGGATATTTTTTTGGAAAAAGGAAATAATTACAGCTTGAATGTCTCAGGGCTGGTTTGCACGTTTCTAAAATTCACATAAGTAATTTATTGAAAATATTTTGATGTTTCTTTTTTTTTAGAACAATAATAATATCATTGATCAGTCAAATAAAGTAGGTGAATACAATTTCAGTATTTCCTTTAACACTAGAAGAAAAACTGTTGTATACATACTAATTATACACAGCTGGATATCATTATTGAGGCCCTGCCAGGGTAAATTCCGACAAGCGACATGACCCAAAAAGTAGCGACAGAGCCTAAAATGAAATGGCGACAAGCGACAACCTCCCGCTGCCAAATTGCGACAGTGACGGCAAAGCCGAGAATATGCGACAAAGAACGGTGGTTTGGCTAATTTATCACCAGTCTGAATGCCTAGAAGAAGTAATTTTCGTCAATTTTCCTTGCGCTTCAGAGGTTGTCTCTCGTCAGGGAGTTTCAGTAGACCCTCCCGAGCGCGTCGCGTTGGCCCGTCGCGTAGTCTTTATTTACGCAACCCCGCAGAACTCCTGGGAGACCTTGGGACTAGGTTGTCCGTCAAATAGCTTAATTTACGCTCGCTTTACATCTCTTGTAATCACTGAGGCCCTGCCAGGGTAAATTCCGACAAGCGACATGACCCAAAAAGTAGCGACAGAGCCTAAAATAAAATGGCGACAAGCGACAACCTCCCGCTGCCAAATTGCGACAGTGACGGCAAAGCCGAGAATATGCGACAAAGAACGGTGGTTTGGCTAATTTATCACCAGTCTGAATGCCTAGAAGAAGTAATTTTCGTCAATTTTCCTTGCGCTTCAGAGGTTGTCTCTCGTCAGGGAGTTTCAGTAGACCCTCCCGAGCGCGTCGCGTTGGCCCGTCGCGTAGTCTTTATTTACGCAAACCCGCACAACTCCTGGGAGACCTTGGGACTAGGTTGTCCGTCAAATAGCTTAATTTACGCTCGCTTTACATCTCTTGTAATCACTACTTTCATATAGGCCATGACGCACCTTGTTTTTCCCCTCAGAATTTTGCATAACCAATGTTTCCAAATTCTCCAGGGTATTACAGTCGTCCCAAGAGAAATCGAAAACAATGGTTATGCAAAGTTTTGGGGGGTAAACAAGGTGAATTATGGTCTATGTGAAAATGGTGAATACTTTGCTTGTTTCTGAACTTCTCATATCCTCGTCGACCTCTGTCGGACGATGACGACGGTGGAGAGACCAGGGACCAGGTGACTTAAACACCGCACAGCGTAGACCACCGTTAACCGGCCTTCACGTACGATTTATCAGGTCAGTTAGTCTTAAAATGTTGAACGTGGATCACTTAGGGTGTGCTGACAGTGTTCCTTTAAGCGAATCCAAAAACGGATTTCTGATCCGAGATTTGCCGGATTTCGCGGTCGAAAGGAACGTGAAATCCGAAATTGGATTTGTGACCTTGGTAACCTTTCGCAAACGCATGCAATATGCATGACAGCCTGAGCCTCTCAAGAAATTACATGTTTTCTACTGTTTGACAAATTATGCGATTATACCGTGCAGAATTTTGTGGTCGGCAGTTCGAATAACGACGATGGAACATAAACAGATCAAGAAAGTAGCGTGTTAAAGTTGAAAATTATCTAAAGGTTGTCGGCTCAGTTTGATTCAGTTTCGTAGCTCGGTTTTCTATGTAACACGATCGAGTGCCTATCGCGTCCAAGAGCGAGTTTGTAGAAAGATAGCAGTTATTTGTCCCTTTTACTTATTTGTATTTTTAAGCAATCTTTAGCGACAAATGGTCAGCACATGGACATTTTACTGTACCACCATGAACAATCTTCTAGTGTTTTCAGATGTTTTACGGCAAATGGCAGCAATTAGGAAACTCTACGGGAATACTTCAACTGGAAGTACAGCTGGATCATCTGACTAATTTCGAATCCACTGTGAATGGAACAGCGTAGATGACTAATCCGTTAATCTTGATTCGGATTTCAAATCCAATGTGAATCCTTTTTCAAAAAGGATTCACCAGATCAAAAATCCGAATTTGGATTTGCCGAAAGGAACGTGAAATCCGTTTTAAGATCCAAATCCGTTTCTGGACTCACCGAAAGGAACACACCCTTAATTGTGAATGGCGATGTATAGGTGTTCTATACGCGAAAGGTTAACTGAGAAATTGCTCAACTGTAATGGTTTCTTTAAAACCCATCGCTATCCCCCTTTTCTAAAATTCCGACAAAGACAAAGAATTTTCGTTCAATTTCCGACAGCGACGTGAAGCATTAATAAACACCGACACGAGACGTTTTAAAATTCAGACGAGCGACATGGGAGCCCCCCCTGGCAGGGCCTCATTATTATTATGGTTCAATTTTATCCCTGGATAATTTTAGTTTCCTTTGTGTCATACTCATTATCATACATTTTCATACCCAAAAACACAGGAAAAAATTTAAATTGAAGTATAAAGCAAAAAATAAAAATACTGTCCATGTATGGCCAAAAGAAAAAAAAGGATCACTGGCTCACTCAAAGTTGAACTGGGTGACTGTTTATCCTAAAAAGGTTTGAACTCTCTGTTGGATACTCCCTTTTGCCCCACCAGCTACAGGTACATAACCCTTCCCCTCAAGAATGCCATTCATCATTGTAATAAAAGAAGACACTGTCAACCTTATTAAAAAGTGACAGAGTAAAAACATTGTTATTAGGAAACAGAAAAACCATTCTACTGAAGTGAATTATTGCAGCAACCTTCGAATTTTGGTTCCATCGCTTACATGTATTGTTTCTAGTAACAAAAAGTGCAAGTCTTAAGATGAAATTTTCATATTACAGAACAAAAAGTATCCTTCCTTTTTCCAGGGAGGCCATTTTCTCCCAACAACTCCCAACCAGGTAGAAATTTCATTCAAGTTTCATATAAAATACTTTTTGTTTGATTTGGCCATGAAGACCCCCTCTCCTTACAACTTTTAAGGATCCTAGAATCAAATAATGCAAATATCCCTTATGCACAACTGTCTTATAAATTATATGGATTTTAAGGCTCGGCAAGGGAAAATTGGCAAAAAATATACTTCCAGTCCTTCACATGTAATTGAACTGTCTATCCCCTACCACACAGAGAGAAAATAACTGGCAATACAATTTTGCTTATCTGTGCAAATTAAGCTTGCTGTCATTAAGTTTCACAATCCCCCATAAGCAACAATGCACTCTGTCATACAGTGAAGGTGTGCTGTTACCACCCCTGAAATCCCCTAAGCAAAAACCTTGCATGCCTCCCTCTAAAACAATAAATTATGATCACAGCAATTGCAGGCATGTGGTATCTTTCTGGTATACTATCGTACTCAAAAAAGGCTACTAGTAATAATAATTGATCAACAAGATTATTGTTTTTGTTATAATATTGTTCTTCTTGGTGTAGGCCCTCTTAACATCTCCACCACTCCTGGGGCACCACCTCCCAAAGCAAACGGTCTATTCTCTGTCACATTTTTTCTATTTTATGTGTTTCTTACACAATAAAATACAGTTCTAGAGATCCAGTAGAAAGTGCTGTGAGAAAAAGGGTAGTTCTTTCGGATGTTTTACTGCCCTTTTCTAATAGTAACCACCTGTTCTTTAAGAATTTCCCTTTCATCAATCATTTAAAAAATTACCTAATTCTCTTAACGATTAAAAGCTCACGCTCTAACATTGAATAACTCTAGTATTTCGCTACTCTACGCTCCTTGTAATTCTCTCACGTGCACTAAAAGAAAAATCAGCAAACCTACTAACCTTATCTATGCGACATTATGCCAGAGGGTCTTCAAACAGCAGAAGACTGAGCCCTTGCAGCAACTTTACGTCGAGTTATAAGGCCTTCCAGCTGTTAACACTTTAAACTGTGACTATAAGCTTTTTCTCCACGGAATTTCGCTCAGGATAGGCAATTTTGATTGATGACTTTGACGAATCAGAAGCCGCGACAGCCAAACTCTTGAGTGACGCTCGATTACAAACAGCGAAAGACTCACCATGACATTCCTCAAAACCATGCAGTTGAGTGGAAGTTTCTGCAACTTTACGGGGCGTGATCCAGCCTTCCAGCGGAGAACACTTTAAACTGTGGCCATCGGCGTTTTCCCCATTCTATTCCGCTCAGGAAATTATATTTTGATTGATGACTTCTCTACATCAGAGGCCGCAAAAGCCGCAAAACGTTAACGACACTCGTTTTGAAACATCTCAAGACTCGCCATGACATTCCTCGCAGCTGCATGATATTTATCGTTAAAATAATACTAAAACTTCTTTGTTTGGTCATGACATTTGCTTGAAAGGCCGGCTATATACCTTCTTAATATTCTCGGCATTCAAGATAAATAATTCCGTTAGCCTGTGG
>OZ037785.1:2365159-2432659 GCA_964035525.1 Porites cylindrica | reverse complement strand
TGTTCATTTCACAACCTTCATCCTTTTCTTTAAAGGAAATCTTATCTTCTTCTTCTACGCCTTTTTGAAGCAGTCTTCTTGCAGTTGCCGTGCACGACTCCCAGAATTTCGTCAAAACACCATTTTTGTCCGCGCAGAAATCTTCCAGTTCACTTCTCAGTTTACTTTCACTTCCTTTATCACCAGTAGCCGCTGACCGCCAACGTCTTGTCAACATATGATTTGGCATCCAATAGAAACCCCAATACCTGCCACTGTGTTGGTCCATTATTGACCCATGTTGGTCATTCATAAAAGGATCATTATCATCTTCCCAGGTAGAGATACGTACAAAAGCTACGCCGCTCGTGTGCACGTAGTCATGTGCGCGGCACTGCACGGGCGTCATTTGCACCATCGGCGAGCTCACGTGCATCGAGCCATACGGTGAGTCCCGGATGAAACCAAACCTTGAAACAAAGCAACAAAGTGCTGTTGTCATGGTGAAAAATGACGTGTAATTTTGGGCTTGCCTGAACAAAGACGTTGCTTTATTTTTCTTTTCGATAATCAGCGAGCGCGCTCGGTGGACTTTTGAGAGAAAATAGCCGGTCTGTGAACGGGCTATTTTGGGCAAGAGGGCACGTTATTAGAATGAAAGTGTCGGAACTGGCAAGAAGGTAGTGGTAAAGTTTGAAAGCCAAATCTGTTTCGCTGAATGTTAAAACTTGCGTCACATTATGGTGCGAAATGCTGCCCAAGGTTAATAAGGTTGTGCAGTTAAGGTGGCTCGATACAGTTTTTCAGGGTCAATACCTCCCAAATTTGAGTACGACGCCGTAAACAAAGATTTGGAAAAATTTACTCAATGTTACGTGCGACAAATGATAAGCGCCGTAATATTTTCAGTTTCAACTCTGCAATTCAATGTGGATTAGGATATATAAATCACTTTGCTTTAAGCACCACAATGTAATTTTTCTTTTTATGAAACGCTGCTCTGCAAGTAAGCTGCTCCCAACAAACAATGTGACCCATCTAGTCTCCTTCGCAGCCGTTTTTAGGCTCGTCAGGCAACGCTGGTGGGAGGAGCGTTGCGTGACGAGCCCAAAAACGGCTGCGAAGGAGACTATGACCCATTCGCCACTTTCAAAAAAGAGAAGGAAACTGGACCGAGTTAACTTTTGCAAAGGCTTCTGGTGCTGTTACCAGGGACACGGGGAAAAATTGACCAATAGCTGACTGGCCTGTCCCCAGTTACGATCCTAGAAACAATTGCGGGACACATTTCGGCTCCAGTTCCCTTCCCGTTTTTAAAGTGACGAACTCGTTTTTAATTCAGCCCTCTTCGTTTGGTTTTAAGTTGAAAAATGGAAACTCAAGCATTTTTTCTTGAGTTGAGAATATGCAAAGTTTAAAACATTAATAGCGAAAAAACATTCAAGACTACTTAACGTCAACTGTCCCGTAAGGACGCAAGCAAGCAGTACATACGTACCTTTGAAGTATGGCTTCCAAAAATAGAAACATTCTTGGATTTCGCGTGGATGGTTCAAATTCTGAAATACAAAAATCGCAACAATTTTTGGTTGCAAAAAACATGAACAAAACAGATCAACTAAAGATCACCCAAACTCAATGGAGCGTAACTATCGGTGATTATATGACCAACAAATCTAACATACTGTAAATCCTCTATTAAGCCCCCCTCTCAAATAAGACCCCTACCTCTAACAAGCGCCCCCCCCCCTTTTCAGGGGAAGAAAATTAATAAGTCCCCCCTCTCCATTAAGAGTCCCCCTCCCCTAGATATTCTTCACTAATAAATGATATACTGTATTAATCCATCACGACTGTAAAACTTCGTGTGGACTGATTAGGGATAGGTTATTTACCAACTAGAAGTTGGGATTTGATTCTGATCCTCAGCTGCGTGGCCTCCAACTGTCTTGTACTTGAGGTTTTCCACTTTGCATTCTAGTTCTCTATGAAGAGCTGATGCCATTATTTTTTCCTGAATTAAATAACCCCCCCCCCCGCCTCTCAAATAAGCCTCTCGTCTCTACTAAGCCTCCCTCAAATGGACTTGAAATAAATAAGCCCCTTCCCGGGGGGGGGGGGGGGGGGGTTAATCGAGGATTTACGGTAATATAGTAAATAATGGTATTTCTGAAAGTGTAGCCAGGCTAGAGGACTGGGGCCATGTAAGGAGACTATGATGAAAATGTTTTTTTTTAATCTGATAGTTACCCGTTATGAATTGGAATCAGTTAAAATCAGACTACCAAACTCCTTTATCATTATCGTAAACTATTATAAATTTACGTTCAGCGATTCGCACTTGCCAGAGTACTGCTGCTGATGTTTCATGCACAATCAATAGGAAAGGTTCTGAGAATTAATAAAATGATTAACAAAGGAACCAGGATCGTACAAACGACTTATTGACGGAATCAAACAAAACTAACCACGAGAGAACGACTGGACAACTGAAATTTGACTAACAATAAACGACTGATTAACTGTGACAATAGACGGATCGAAACGCACCAATGACATTGCGAGAGTCTTTATAGCCAATAACATCACGGCTTAACTGACAGAAGACCATTAACATCTCGACTTAAATGACCAACCAGGTCAATAACCAAAGTTAAATAACATCAACTGACGTGATACAACTCACTTCGACACTGAAGATGATTACCGCACAGGTTGTCGAAACGTCAGTCACTGTCTACAACAGTTATATTCACGACTACGTTCACCTGGATGGTCATACTCAACCTACTTATGGTTCAAACCTTTCACAAAGGGAAAATGCTTTGATCTTTTATCCTATTCTCTCAACTAATTCTTTAAAGAAATGTAAGAAAATCAGTATGGACAATTTGAATTTGGACATTAGGCCTTTGTTTTGTTTTTGTTTTTGTGTTTTTGTTGTTGTTGTTGTTTTCTTATTCACAAAGCAGTTTTGGGCTATCGAAACTGGAGGTTTCATGTTTGATTACGATTGCTTGGGACAACTTACACGAATCCTAAGTATACACCAACAAATTAATGTCAGTTTTGAAGTAAACTAGCCATCAGGTCGAGATCAGTGGTTGATGTTTCGACAACCTGTGCGGTAGTCTTCTTGATAGTTTTTCCTGACTTTGACTCTAAAGATAACTACCACACAGGTTTAAAACAGAAGTCAATGTCAGCAACAGTCCTATTTAGGAATACACTCATATTGCGCTTAGGTATGACATAACTCCTAGATTCAAAAACCTCAACATTACGAACCTCTATATAACGAAGTGTTCGGCATAACAAAAGATATCATTCGTCCTATAATAGCAAAATATATGCAATATAATTTTGCGAATCGCTTTCTTCCTTTAATTTTATTTTGTCTTCGAGTGTCCTCAATAGGGTTCTCGGGATACGGCATTTACCTCATTTGAAGGCCGGGATTCGGGACTTTTAAAGCATTATGGGGGCGGGATTCGGGATTTTGAAGCAATATGGAGGCGGGATTCAGGATTTTAACGCACTATAGGGGCGGAATTCGGAATTTTTAAAGCAATATGGGAGCGGGATTCGGGATTGAAAGTATGCACCGGATGTGGGATGGCGAAAATAACCCTCGGGATTAAGGGAAAATTTAGGTCGGGATGACGGGATTGTTCCTCTTTCTTACCTTTGAACAGACTACCTGCGTCCGCTGGTCCCTCGGGTAAGTTTAACGAAATGAACAAAGGCAAACGAAAAGGGTCGACATTCCTACCAGCTGGATCAGGGAATGGACTTACTGGAACGGGGACTATGTGAAAGCCACACGAAGGTGCCTTGCGAGTCCATGATTGAACCTGAGGAGAGCAAAGTGGATACGATCATGATGATGGTGATGATGATGATGATGATGATGATGATGATGATGATGATCATCATCATCATCATCATCACTTTTAAAGAGCGTATTCCCTCACGTGACCAGCGTCTATGCTAATTTTTACGAACAAAAGAAAGTTTTTACATAAGAAAAGAGTTCAATTCCCACAGGGTTGTCTTGCTACACTAACATGGCTGCCGTTTCATTGTTTTGGAACGCCAATGTGGCCGCCGTCACCTCATGTGAATACGCTCTATAGCCTACAAATTAGCCTGTATGTCAAGCGCTTCCATGTTGATGCTAAATTTTGGCGGTAACCAAGGTATATTATGGACAGAATAAAAGTGACGAACGATTATCTTCAAATTGAACAAACAAAGGTACAGTATAGTGTAAGAAAAGTGACTGAAAAAAATGGCTTTTTTTTATAACCGCGGAATATGTTGCTTACAGGTATATCGCTTATGAAATAAACTGAACTACCATGGGTTGCCGCTTCGCTTTTATATGAGCCTTTCTCCCTGACTCCCTGATAATTTTCCCGCTCCAATTAACTCCCCCCATAAAAATGGCTGGAAAAATCGCTTGTTAGAGTGATTACTATAAAACTTTGATGTCTTTCATCCTACCATGTTATTTACTATACTCCCAGTCGCTGCTATCCAGTGTAGCTCGATCTCAAACGCATGATGGGTGCAGAAATTACCATGGTAACGTACGATGCAGGTTTCAGGGCGTTGGCTCTTGTGATGGGGATCAGCATCCAGGGTAACAAACTTGTAAGCTGGGCCACAGCCGCAGTCTATGGAGTATGCAATAGGATAATACTCGATAAATCGATAATAATAATAATAATAATAATAATAATAACAACAAGAACGATAATAATAATAGGACCGTTCAGTTGTTGACGGTGACTGACATTTCAACAACCTGTGCGGTAGTTATCTTCTGAGAGAAAGGAGAGGGCTACACTCACCCGGACAATCATACTCCACTTACTTATTTCTCCAATTAGAGCACCTCTATGATTCATAAATGTCTCTAATAAGGATACCTAACTAACTCGAATACCTCGCTTAATATATTATACAGACATTTCTCCAATTAAGACACCTCTGAAAATGAAGAAATGATCGTCGCAGTGAACGCAATTTATGCAATTGCGTAAAGAAGCTTGAAAAAAATTCAGGACTTCAACGGGGTTTGAACCCGTGACCTCGCGGTTACCGGTACGATGCTCCACCAACTGAGCTATGAAGCCACTGACGTTGGGAGCAGGTCAATTGTGGGTTCATATGTTCCCGTGAAGAGACCTCTATTATGCATACATGGGCCCCTCTACTGCAGATAAAGTCAAATCTCCATATGCGACCACCCCTCGTTAGCGACCAATACACCCAATCTTTCCCAGTCTAATTAATCCCTATAGTTAGAATCTCTCGTAATCGACCACCCCCTGTAAGCGACCACAACCACTTTTTGGGGCTGACAGTTTAATGATTTTCCATTGGTTTTAAGCTCTTGTAAGCGACGTTTTGACGCATTGTCTGATTTCTATGTTCGCTGTATGTACTATTCTACTTAAAATATACGAAGAACTTGAATAACAACATGGAACTGCACATATCATTATTTAGAATTTACATACAATAAATTATCTTGCATAAAGTAGATGTGTCCGGACATCGTCTCGGAAGAGACCTCAAGAGGTTCTTTTCTCGTAAACTACGACCTCCTGTAAGCGACCACTAAGTCTTTGCGTTTTGGGTGGTAGCTTACGAGAGGTTCGACTGTGCTCTCTAAAACAGACAAACAGTTCATTGTCCCGCGGATAACTTTTGGCATAACCGACATCTCTCTCATATACAAATAATCGTGATGAGGCAGCAATTTGAGTAGACTGCAGATTGTGTGGTTCAAGAACCCGGAAGCGGTAAAAAAAAGAAACGTCCTGAAGCGAGGGTGAGAAAAAAGTGTGAGACTTGGGGGAGACGCCTTACGGGCGGGTTGAAACTCCTCCAAAATCAGATTGTCATCTTTACTCAAAATACATCATAGGAGTCTTATAACTTAGAGTAGTAAATAAGAGAAGAAAGAAAACGGATGAAAACAGTAGGTAGTATGTAGGACTTGAACCCGCGTTATTTGATGTATAATCAATATCCGTATCCACTACACCATCAAGGGCTAACTGCCGGTTAACTTAAAGGTACCTTACATGGTATTGATCATAACATTAGTGAAAGCTAACCGTTTTTAAAAGAGTGCATAACTGTCTCTTACTCTGATTTCTTCACTTTTCTCAAAAATGTGGCCAATAAATTCGCATAAATGGTTGTCACAAACGTTACGGACGTGTGAGGTTTTATGGGAAATCCCACGAACGCGCCTGGAAACATCGATTTTGAGGAAAATAACTGACTGTTTTGCAGTCTACAACTTGAGATGACACTAAAGAACGCTTTAAAATAATGAAAAAATAAAAAAAAGCTTTTAAAGCAAATTAGTTTTTAACAATGTCTAGGAAAGATCTCAGAAAGTACAGAATACAAACCGCTCTCTGAATGCAGGCGTCCTGGACTCCGCCTGGCTGATCTTGTTCGGCTGCGCTTCCGGTTTGGAGAACCCACCGGAAATGACTCAATCACCTCATCGGGCGCAAAGAATTCTGGAAAATTATCTCCAGTTCTGGAAGGCCAGATTGCCACCTCGAACCATTCACTTTGAAATTCTCGTAACAGATCTAACTCGAAACGCTCCACGTCGATTGAAGACCGGTGGGACACGGGCAACTTGGAAGTGTCCGGTATGTCTAACAATAAAAAGCAAAGGCTCGGTTGAGGGAAAAGAAAGTCCGATACTTTACCCCAGGGGGCGGGAACAACAGAGTCAATATGAAGGGGATGATCGAAAGGGAGCAAACTGACTCAACCCCCCCTTGCCCCCCTTGTCTGCTAAACAACCGCTTTTAGCGTCGTCACGCAACGCACGTTGCGTGACGACACTATAAACGGCTGTGTAGCAGACTACCCCCCCCCCCCGCCCCCTCCCCCCCCAAAAAAAAATTCAAAAAATATCCCAAGGCATTAAATAAAATGATCAGGAGCCATTAATTACGACTTCTGATTATAACAACCGCAAAACGAGGTTGGTTGTATTTTATCAGGCAGAACTACGCAACCACAGGAGCCCATCAGGCTCCTGGCAACCAGCATACACGCGCGGTTCAAAACGAATTTTCAGATTGTTTTTAATACCCCCTTAAACTCACTACTCAAATCAAGGCCTGTGTTGTCAGGATCCCTTAAGAAATCAGTGCTTCCTTGTTAAAAATCTCTTACAGTTTCCCCTCCCCTCACAAAAATTTTGGGTGCACGAGTTAACTTTGTATATGGTGTGGGGGAGAGGGGCTAGGCATACGTGTAGTTTTATTTGATTTCAAACGCGTGCGTAAAAAAGCGTCGCAAATAAAAGTTTGCCCTAAGATTTTTATCAATGAACGTAGGTTTCATTGACTTTTTCTTTCACACATGCATTGTCATGGCTTCAGAGCATTGTTTGATATTCTTGCGAGGAGAATGGTAAGCATGTGTTTAAGAATACTGTGGTATTCCTGTGGTCAACATCTAACTTGACTTACCATCTTTTTTCTCCGCCCAAGAAGACTTTGGTGCAAAACAAAAAATAATAAAACCTTCCAGAAATTTTTGCTTTACACTTTCTGAGGCGTGTTGAATGATGCCAGCTTCTACCATTTTCTAGAAACGGAAGTGAGAAAAAAAGCAATTTTCGACATTTTTATGAAGTAACAGTAAAGATTATAATTCTCTATATACCTCTCCTGTATACTAAAATATGTTTCTGAAATTTTCTCCCTTGGTATTTATTCTACAGGCCCCGGTTGTTCAAACGTTGGAAACCGCTATACTGCGGATAAGTACAGTGGAACCCCGATATAATGATATGCCAAGGGAGCAGTGGAATTAGATCGCTATATCGAGGTTTCGTTATATCGAGACTCCCGATATAACGATATTGTCGTAAAATAACCGAAAATATCGTTATAGAGCGATTTTCGTATGTCCTTGAAAAATGGTTTCGGTAAATGTTTGTTATTTGTTTTATCAGCCAATGGATGAAAAGAACAAAACATGGACTCTTCGTTTTCCCGCCAAAGAAAACCCTTATATGGAGAAGGCATTGTTCGATTGACCAATCGTGTTACAGTATGACGTCAAAGAGATTTCTAGAAAGTTCTTCGGGCATGAAGTTTTTCAGCCGAGCGTTCGCTTAACCAACCAAAAGCCAGGTGCGTTTGTATCCGTTCGATAAACCAATCAAATCGCTTTATTTCCGTTCGCTAGTCGTTTCTGTTTTGTTCGCGCGTTTTCATTTCAAGGTCATACGAAAATCGCTCTATCGGGGTAAAATTAACATGTACTTTGTTTACTACATATTGTTTAATTAAACTTGTAATGAGTATCAAATGACTCACAAATGTAGCGTTTCAAGCACGCAGCAATGTCCTTGAACAATTTGCAAAGCATTAAGACGTTATCAAGGTTACACAACAAAGTCTGTGGTATGAATCGTAAAAGGGAAACAAAACAAAACTTAGACATTTGAAGTTGCGACTGTAATCGTCTTTACTTTTCGCTGTGTGCGTGTTCATTGTTTTTCTTTTTTAACAGACACTTGTTCATTAATTAAAGTACTCTTCAAGTTTGGTTTGCCTCGTTTGTTTTACTTGCAATCTTGAAAACGCATCCTCCATCGCTGAAAGAGAGGAAAGGAATTCTCTCTCTCGTTCGCCCGAATCATCCAACGTAATAATAAAATCTCTAATTGCTTTGACAGCTTCAGTAACTTGCACAGGAGTCAGGCCTAGGGGCGTAGATTAAATCACTGATATATCATCATCAGAGTCTGACTCGTCCCCTTGAGAGCTAGCATGCGCGACTGTATCTGTGTACTGATACTGTAATATCGTTATATCGGGGAAGATTTTACGCTCGGTGCGCTAAAAACTCATCGTTATATCGGGAATATCGTTATATCGAAGATCGTTATATCGGGGTTCTGTCCCATACATTTTACTGTAACTTTTGCCGGGACATAGCATATTTATCGTTATACCGAGGATATCGTTTTATCGAGGATCGTTGTATCGGGGTTCCACTGTACTTGGGAAACCAATTGCGTTATCCAGTGGATAGCTTTTCATCCGGTGGATAGCGCTATCCAACGTTTGAGCACCGGTGTCACTTCAATAGTATCTCTTGACTGAGCATTTCAATTAACCGTAAGTAAATCGTAACTCTTCTTTCTGTTTCTGTTGCTGGCTTTTGGCATGGCTGTTTTCGATGGCAGGGTGGAAAGGGAATAGGGGAGGGGAGGGTAGTAGTCACTCCAAGTGAAATGTATTATACCAAGCAGTGAAAGTACTAAGAAACGATGTCATATTATCGATACTCGATGTCAATACTCTATCCTTGGCAACAGACACGAATGGGCTTTACGTGTAAAGAGAAGCCGCTGGGAAAATTCATCGCACGCAGGCGGTCTCGTCACGCAACGCTAATCCCCAAGAAATTTTGGGAGGGGCGTCGCGTGACGGGACAAAAACGGCTGGGTGGGAGACTAGCGTAAAATAAGGTTCCTAATGGATACTGGAGCTTTCACGCCCACAATCGCTCCATGCATCCCAGTACGCCCGATAGAACGGGTTGTGGAGAAGACAGGTATCACTAAGTATCAATAAAAAAAAAATGTCAAATGCGCATAATCATAAGTTCAACGCACTGACCTGACACAAATGAATAGCTTGTTCGTTAGAAGTGATCCCATCCAGGTGTTGTTTAATCCACGAGATCGCTTCTACACTTAGAAAGCTGGAAAGCTTCAATCCTTTCATCTCAGGTAGAAAGGAAACGCCTTTGCTGTAGAGTGAACCAGCAATTAACTCAACGAAAAACTCTCAGAAATACATGTTGAGAAGTGACGAACGTCTGAAGGCGACTTCAACTCTGTGAACTAAAAACTTGAATCCCATCAAGATTTTTCCGTTAAAAGAATTGGTGTTTGGCTGGAAATACAACAACGACTACAAGCGAGGACAAATTGCTGAGACAGGTAGCCAGCAGGTTTGAATAGAGTAACCGACCGTATCAACAACGGGCCGTTTATGCGATTTTCAGCGTTTTGGGCACTATATTTGAGGACAAAAGAGCGTGTTTTTCATTCAAGAAAATGTAGCTTTCAATTTATCAGTCACACAATCAATTCCTACAAGCAATGAACAAATGATGAAAACTAGATTACGCACTTTTGCACGTAAACAAATTCTACGTAAACCTATAAAGAAACTTTTGAAAAAAATGACTGGAATATAGCGTTCACATGACTAAAGCATGATGTAAAACCAGTGGGACTTTACGAAAACACACCATAATTACGTTTAGTCATTCAAGATTTTATGATATATTTTTTGTTTACAACGTTATTTAAACCAGTTGCTTCTTCTTTCCAGAAAAAAGTAGCCGACCTCTACGAGCAGAGTAGCCGACGCATTTCGTCGGCCGTCGGTGCTTATTGAAACCCCGGAATAGGGTAACATCGAAAAACAAAACAATCTACACCCCTCCCCCCCTTGCTCAGCTGATGCTGATTCTAAATCAAAATTTAAAAAATAATCCAAAATGTCTAAATTATTGCAACAAAAAATGGTACCACGAAAAATTACTGCTTAACAGCTTTGATTTGAACAGTCATAGGACTCTAGCACTTCGTTCACTGAAAAAAAACTACTTCTCATGACCTAATTAATTGCTTTAAGAGTGGAACGATTACTTCGTACAACGTTTTTTATTGACGTTTATCAGGTTCTCGTTTCGAGCTGAATCGAGAAAAGCAAAATCTTCGTTGTAGCATTAAATAGTTGATTTGTTTTAGAAATCAGGAACCGTATCATCTTACAACTTACCCAGATTCCATCATGGCCTCCGCTATGCTCTTCAGTGGTGATTGTTCACTGAGCCTGTCACTATCGGATATCGTCATTGTCTCGTCGGCTGCGATTGGCTGCTCTCTATGATAAAAACAGGCAAAAATGAAGAATATTTACGAGCTGACTGTCAGCATTGCCATATAACAGTTCACTATAGGAAGTCTGGCCGTGATCGGACCGGACGTCAACATTTCTTATCTGTCCAAGGGTATCATGTTGACGGATCGTATCGAATGGTGACGACCCGATTTTATAATAGTCAGTTGGTGCAACGGAACCAGAGCGTTGCAATACGAGCACGTTATTCATGTATATGCCTCCGGCTGTCGCACAAACTTCCCGACTTTAGTAACATTCATCAGCAACCGCCATTCTAAAGGTATTATTCTTTCGAACGCACTGCTAATCCCTGATTACTGCTAGTTGCTAATTATTAGCTGCTATTTTGTGATCAGAACTCTGACGTACCCAGAGAATTCCACGGATGAAATGCTACGAGAATCCGGGTTCGGTGATTCTAGGCCAACAGTTGAGGACGACCGCGATTTACTAACCAGCGGACTACTTGGTAAAGAGCTGATTTCCTTCTGTGCTGTGGTTAACTCTGATGATAAGGGTACAGTCGCTCTTGTCTCATGCTGCTTACTATGGCGACGGGACGGGAAAGCAGGCTCTGATTGTCTTCGCTCCTAGATAATATATTACCACATTCAGGGCCTGTTTACATGGAGGTGGTGGACCCCAGGTAGGTGAGGTAACTCGCTTTGGTGAGGTAACCCGCTTGTCCATATAATCTCTCATTTTATTTGATCACGTTAACATGATAGGTGGGGTGACCCGCTACATGTTACCTCAACCATCTCGGGTCTTCCACCTCCACGTAAACAGGCCCTAAGGCGTTATTCAAAGTGATAATTTTAAAAGTTGCTGCAACACGTCGCGGTGACAAATCACTACGGGTGTACAGTTCGGGCGATACGTTGCACGACGCGTCACAGCAACAAATCCCTTCGTGTGAACGGGGAAATATTTAAGGAAAGCTTTGTTTCTGCAAAAAAATTTTGTCGCCGCAACAAGTCGCACAAATTCTGCCTGACTTGACTTGTTGCAGCGACAAAATTCTGTTGCTGAGGCAAAGATTTTCACAAAAATTCTTCAGTACACACGTACGATTTGTCGCTGCGACGTGTCGCTGCAACTTGTTGCCTAGTGTGTACCGACCTTTAAACTCTACATTAGAGACCTTAAGTTTTCCACGTGACTGTTGCATAATCTTTTGCGAGGAAATAAAACAAGGGAATGTATGAAAGGTCGCGCGTAAATGTTTAAGTTGAACCTCCCTCAACTTTTATGTTTACGCGTGGCCTTTCATACAAGTACGCGAGGACAAGTTTTGTCAATACTGAGTATTGTGCGCGCGTGAACTAGCGTCATTTTGGCGGGAAAACGTGACAGCTGTCGTCTTTCTACTACGAGTTTAGCGAGAATATCGATGTGACAGAAACAAATTAACGGCTAGTGAGTTATATCAAGCTCAGTAAAGGGATAAAGCAATTCTAGAGAAACTGTGATCAGTCACCTAAAAGCTATGTACAGAGTGCGCGCTTACTCTAATTACCTTGGGTGTCTGAGGAACCTTCTGAGATGGAAATCTTTTTACTCGATTGAGAATCTCAAGAAACTTCAAAAATCCTTCCATAAGGTTTTCCTCTTGCTGCGCTTTTGTCTTTTTCTTTTCTCCCGTTCCCACACTCGATTTACGCTGAGTAAAGGGCAGCAGCAGGAAACGAGCCTTCCAGTAATTCAGAGACTAAAAAGAAAGAAAACAAAACCGTTTAATTTACAGCAAATGCAAATTTGTCCTAAGACCTTTGTCTATGGTTCGGTAGAATTTTTTTCACTCGAGGTCGAGAATTATCATAGTTTTTGTAGTGAAAGGAGCAGTGTCAAGAAATTTATAACAATTTAAACTGTGGTAGCTTCCACCAAAAAGAGTAAAACATCAAAACAACCACTCAGAACATTCAATGAAGGTATAAATAACACAAACAAAATACAAAGACGGCACGGGTTGACAAACTTGAAGACGATTGAAACGGATTGCAATTGTAGTTTTCGTTTTTCGTACGCTCTTTTTTTCACTGCTTACCCGCGTTCTTCTCTAGTCTGCACTAACCGAGAGCCTGGCACAGGTTATAGTAGTTTTCGAAAACTAGTTTGCCTAAGAGTTTTTCAAAGGTCATTTTTGTTGTCGCGTTCGTCAGAACGCATCCTAATCTGGTGTTCCTCTGGCACTAAGGCAGAAATTTTCGAGCTATAACGGGCGACTGCAAATAAGCCTCCCCTATTAATATTATCAGGGACACCTCGGCCGGGAAACTGGTAGGACTACTTTTGACTCGATTTCGTTTCCGTAACTTTTCCGTAAGTGACGAATGCGTATCCGTAATCAATGATTACCTCTATAATGGTTGACACGAAGCTGGGATTTTGTCGTCGGTGGGCGTCCACAAGCAATTGCGCAAGTGCCATAGCGAATAAGAATGCGTAATTGGCGGTATTAAGGTTACATGTTAGATGAGACGATTCGCAACGACGATTTTTAGCGCAACACACCTATGCAATGCTAGAACAATCTTGTAACTATTCGAAAAAATGTTGCAACGCTGTGTTGCGTTAAAAATCGTCGTTGCGAATCGTCTCGTGTCACATCACCTTTAGGGTAAATTTCCACTGTCGCGTAATTTACACGTGTTTACGCACGTAAATTTTACGCGGGTGAATAAAATAGAGGCAAGATAAAAAGTACTGAGCTTAAACGAGAAGTTGAGCAAGACTCAACTTTAACATTTACGCCCGACTTTCCATACATTGCCTCTATTTTATTTACGCGCGTAAAATTTATGTGCGTACGCACGTGAAAATTACGCGACCTTACAGTCATTACGATTCACGTTTTCGCCAAGCTTTCCGCTTAATTGTCCCTTACTGTTTATTAAACTTTTGTATTTTTGGACACAGAATAATGTTGTTGTTGTTGTGGTACTTTTACTGAAAAATAAGTGAGTTTCACGCCAATTTTATCCATGAGAATTGTCCGGGACAGTTTTTATCTGCTTATTTTCTGTTGTAAGAAAATCTCAACTTGAATTTCACGTTTGCTGTTTGTCGTAAACGTGACTCTTTTAAATCTCTCTGTTAGAGCGATATTCGTATGACCTTGAAAAATGGTTTCTGTAAGTGTTCCGTATTTGTTTTATCAGCCAATGGATGAAAAGATCAAAACATGGCCTCTTAGTTTTCCCGTCAAATATGAATATGACATGGCGAAGGCATTGTTCGATTGGTCAATTGTGTTACAGTATGACGTCAAAGCAAAGTATCGGTGGATTTCTAAAAAGTTCTCGGGCATGAAGTGTTCTCATCCGAGCGTTCGCTTAACCAATCAAAATCCACGCGCGTTTGTATTCGTTCAATAAACCAGTCAAATCGTCCTATTTCCGTTCGTTTGTTGTTTCTGTTTCGTTTGCGCGTTTTCATTTCAAGGTCACACGAAAATCGCTGAAACAAAATGAACCAGACAGTCGTGTCACAGCCCCTTCAATTCTGCTGCCAAATGACTTGAAGCAAAACAATCGGACAGTTACACCTTGAAAAGAGTACATATTAGTGTAAACGTTTCAGCTCTCTCCGTCAGTAACATTTGGAGGGAATTTACCTCCATAAGTTCGTTAAATTCCTGGTCTCCGCAAATGTGTTGGTCCAAGTAATTCCAATTATAACTGTCCATTTCCTCGTGAATGAATACTGCCTCGTTTGGTTCAAATACTTTCCTTTCAGGCATGCAAAGACGGTAACTAAAGACGATCGAAATAATACTTCTGTTAATAATCTAGCGCGCAAGTATAGTACATTGAAAGACTCTAGGGACGAGAGAAAAAAGGACATAGTTCTGTAAGTTGCGTTATTCTGGCTGCTCTCCAGACACCTCACTAGGGACCTTGAGATTCGACAACGCCGACAGCAACGAGAACGTCAAAAAAGCAATAGGTTTTTGGCCTGTTTAGATAGACGTGGGGGATCCAGATAGGTGAGGTAACCCGCTCAGGTGAGGTAAAAAAAACTAAGCCGCGTTTACATGCATCTTACAACTCCGCCAAACAGGGGTTCACTTTCTCAAGGTTATTGAATAGTCGCTAAGCACGTAAACAACAATAACAACTAAATGGCGCGAAAATGACGTGCTTTGGAGGTTAAAGCTCTTATAATCTCACTTGATACTATTGCTGTGGCTTTCTATTGTCACTTTAAATGACGCAAAGCCTTCGACCGGCTAGGCAGGTCACCCAACCTTGAAACATTTACATGGCAAAAATTGACCGAGGCTAAGAGAGTTATCCGGTCTGGTGGACAAAAGAAAATCTTGCATAACGATATCACTTAATAAAACTGACGCCCGTGACTTAACATAAGATAGCTAAGAAAGAACAAAGTCCACTTTTGTGATCGTTCTCATCAATTCAACACCTGTGCAGTCATGCGCTCTGTCGCTCATACAGTTCCTCTGTTATGTTCTTTACGTAAGAGGTGGCGTCAATTTGATCAATTACGGTAATTCAGATCACTGCAACACAACGTAAAGCCTCCGTAAAATATTTGACAAGCTACATGATTGGCAGGTATCTGAATATTGGTCTTCCTGTACCTTACCAGTAGTTTTTGGGATCCGAGGCCTGTTGATGACGTGGCCTGTACTTGGTCACCGTCACTTCCGGTGACGTCAGACAGAGTTTGTGTGAGTTGCGACCAATATTTAGGAAAAACTCCTTATTATTTGACTCCTCGGCTGGAATAGCAGCTATAGACTGGTGACGATCTAAAGTTAGTGCTTTGGTCTTTTCCGGTGGAACTAACTGAAATCCCTAAGGAGAAACCAATAGCTGTCAAATACCGTAAATCCTCTATTAAGCCCCACTCTCAAATAAGCCCCCCTTCCCTCCCCTAATTAATTTTCACTAAAAAAGGAGAGACTATATTAATCAATTACGTCTGTAAAACTTCCTGTGGACTGATCCGGGATGTTTTATTTACCAACTTGAAGTTCGGATTTGTTTCTGATCCTTGGCTGCATGACCTCCAACTTCATGTACTTGACCTTTTCCACTTTGTATTCTAGTTGTTTGTGGAGAACTGATACCATCGTCTTTGCTAAATTAAATAAGCTCCCCACGTCTCTACCTAGCCCCCCTCAGATGGGTTTGAAATAAATAAGCCCCACGGGAGGCTTATCACAGGATTACGGTATGATGATTTAAGTGCAAAGTAATACCAAGCAATACAAGTACAGTTTATATCATTATTCCTTCACAATATTTCACCGTTTCTGATTGGTTAGACAACCCCCAGCTCTTCATAGCCAGCTGGCACCTTGTTGCCAGTACAATCGAACTTCCATGTGCCGTCACCTCCTATCAGCAACCACCTACGCAAACACCAATTTTTTTTTCCAGTTGGATCCTCTCGTAAACGACCAACAACTGTAAGCGACCGCGACCAATTTTCGGGGCTGACGATTTTTAAATAACTTTATACTGTTAAACCCAGTTTTGTAAGCGACCCCTTCACGCATGATCCGTTACTTAGAGTACACGAATAACTTTTAACAACAACAAGGAACTTCACATATCAAAACTTAGAAATTGCATGCAATATATTATCTTATCTACCATCAAGTAGATGTGTCGGACCTCTTAAGAGACCCCCTGTGGATCGATTCTTGTTTTCGACCACCTACGGTAAGCGACCACTAAGTCTTCGCATTTTGGGCGGTGACCTACGGGAGGTTCGACTGTAGTGTTTTTCTACCGTTAAAAATAGTATCATTATACCTATCTAGGAAACTGCCTACCTACCCCTCCCCTAAGCCTACATTAACACTCACTTCTCGCTTAGGGGAGGGGTAGGTGGGCAGTTTCCCAGAAACGTATAGTGATCCTAAAAATATTGGTCAAGACAAATACCTTTTGAATCCGTTGCGATACAAGTTCTACAAAAATCATTTCTGCGCTCAAACGCCTTCCTGAGCCATGATCATCTTCTTCTTGTGTACTGAAGACACAAGTAATAAAATTTACACTTCAGTGGTTGTATGCTTCAGCCAAAAAATCGACTGTAACGCAATACATATAGATCGTTTTCACATGACGTCAGAGTGGCCATATTGATGTAGAAAATAAAGAAATGGTGGCCATGTTTGTTATTCAAATTCGCAGCCGTTTTTTGTGTCGTCATGCAACGCTCCTCCCCACAAACAAAAGTCAGGTGGCCGGAAGTGCGTTGCGTGACGACAGGAAGAAGGCTGCGAAGGAGTCTTCCATGTTAGTGTACCAATAAAATCCTGCGACAATAGGCCCTTGGCAGCTAGCCATTCACGTGGTACAAAAGCGCCATGCTGGAGAGCAAAAGTCGCACTAGGATAAGACAAACAAAGGAAATTACTATTTAAAATTATGCCTTTTGTATGTAAGCATTTTGTTTGTCTTTCCCAGTGCGACGGGGCCGTGCGACGGTTGCTCTCAAGCACGGCGGTTTTGTACCACGTGAATGGCCAGCTGCAAAGGGCCCAAAACCTCGTTCCCAGGGTCCTCGCCCTCGCTCCACACTGACGGGTAGGAAAGGACCCTGCGAACGAGGTTGAGGGGCCTATTGAACTCTTTTGTCCTGTAAAAAGACCCTAAAAGATGACCTTAATGCACCAGATATGTCTTCTCCAGTCCAAATAACCTCTGGCTTGAGCAAGAGATAATTTTGAGGTTATCTCGCGGCGTTGGCCGGGATATGTGAATTTCACCAAGGTTATTTTTAGTTAGAGGTTGTAATTTAACGAAGTCTAATTCCTGGGACGTCCCCAAATTTCAAATTTCAATCGATTGTTTGAAACGTTATCAAGTCCACGCGCGACTGCCTCAAAGCAAAAAATTCAGAATATTGTTGGGGCGACTAGTGAATTCTCTATTGACAACACTGAACAGAAGTTTTCGGACCTCTCCGAAAACCAACTTCCAATTAATTCCAAACGTTCAATTAATCTAAAAATAACTTTGGTGAAATTCACCAAACGCAGGGGCTAAACTGGGCGTTTCCCTTTCTGTGCCATTATTCTCTCTAGCCTTGAGAGAGGCTTTAACAGAAAACCTTAAATAAGAATGACCGAGACCAGGTTTTATGAGCCCGCGAGACTGAGCACTCCAGTCAAACCCTTGTCGTTTTTATCTAAGGTCTTCCGTTTTAACAGCTGGCTCGCTGCCGTCTGCCATGTTTTTTATTCATTCCAAACGATTCCAAGACGCATTGTGGTCGAATATCATATCCATTTTTTTACTCGTTAGAATATGGCAAATAGACACATACACACAAATGAATAACCTGGACGGCAAAAAGATTGCTACAGATCACTTCTTGCGTGACAATAATGGCACAAGATGTCCTAGCCAATCACAAGGCTCGCAATTCTAAACCATGATACTCACCTGTCCTGTTTTCCCCAATCGGAATTTTTTTTGTCCTCCGTGAAATCTTCGTCTTCTTCAATATAAACTGTATAGTTATACTCAAGGTAATTGGTGTCGAGTGTCTTCTTACTCGGGCTAAAATCGGTTGTCAGGGGCAACAACGCGGGGCAAGACACGGACTTCCAGTCTACACTTGTTTTGACAGCCGCTGTCCAGTCATGCTCGACAGGCGCTTCTACCTTACGGTACAGGTTGATCCGGGGTACCGTTCGCCTCCGGGGTGTGGTGTTCTGTGAGCCTTGTGCCTGGTTTGCTATAGGGGTGAAATGCCCTTGTTGCCGAGAGGGTGCTTCAGGAGAAAAGGGCGTGTCCTCATCTATATCACTTCCTTCGCTTGACATCAATTCGTCGAATGGTTCTCGTTCTTCTGAAAGGCTCTGGGAAGCTTCGGAGAACTCTCGCTTTCGTGCTGCCACGACCGCTAGGACTGCTTCTTCTACATTGCGCGACTGGAAAAAAATAAACAAACAAACAAAAAATGCGATTGTGTTTAGTCCAGGAGCCCATCAAATGGAGCCTCCATCTCCCATACAAGCCCTTGGAGTCAACCCTTTCCCGAGTAGATTTATAATTAGAACGGTTCCCAGGGGAGACTTCGCGTGCCGACGGTGGGAAGAGCGAATCACAACGACGAAATGACACTGCTATTGTACCTCATCAAACAGCAGGAAATTCGTTGTTGACAGGCCAAACACAATCATAAGCTAGTGAAACGTGACTTTAGCGTTTTCATCCCTCAGAGATTTTCGTTATTTTTTCTTTCTAGCCGGTAGATTATACTGTGGAGAATTTTAAACTCTGACTATTTTAATCCTAATTTTGGTTGCTTGTCTCACATTAAGAGGCCATGAAGCTGGTCTGTTACATGCATAATGATTAACTACTACCTGCAGTCTGTAGTTCTGACAGGATTCGTTTTCTTTAGCCAATTTTTTTGAGCGTTAAGGTTCTTATTTCGGCTAAATGACTCAGTATTAATCAAATTTCTAGTTTTTCAAGGTTTTTTTTTTTCCTAAATGCCTTTATCTGAATAAATACTTGTAGTCCTTCTGGTTGTTTTGTCCGTCAGCTAGTGTGATGATTCCCTGCTATGTTTTGTGACGCCGGGTCCGGCCATTGTCTTCTCGCAAAAAAGTGATCTACAGATGCGAATTCGAAGGAAGAAATTGAGCCTAAACTTCTTCATTAACTGCTGAGAATTGTCCCGTTAGTGAGTCATAATTCTTTTGGCGCAGATACAATCCATTTTGTTGTTCTTGAGATAAGTGGGTCTTTGGACTGTAGCGCGATGTCACAAATTCCTCCGTGAGCAAATTACTTTTGAGTTAGCTTCACGGTCGAGCAACTGTTGTCTTCTGTTCAACTTTTCAAGTGCCAGTTTTATCAGGCAACTCTCATGGTGATACAAGTCAGTTGTAAAGGAAGACTGCAATTTCTCAAATTTCGGAACTGAAGCATTCCTCGTTAGTTGCTACTTAGGTCATCGCTTTTGCACGCGGTTCTTAACTGGCGTAGCCTGCGTAGCATGGCGGTTTTGGTTGGGCGCGCTAAGTAATAAAGGCGGGCGCTCGACAAAACCGCCATGCTACGCAGGCTATAACTGGCGAAATCCACTCCACGGTGACGACAAAAATCAAATGATCCTGGCACTTTTTCGGCGCTGATCATCGAAAAGTTCAAAATCGTCCACATAACGCTTAATCGTCGACTCTTTTCAAGGTGCATGCTTAAATGTGGGATGTATGACAGCAATATAAACACTCGCAAAGATAACCTTTCCGTGATCCTCAGTTCGCTGCCTTTGTCCCATCGCTTCATGCTCAGTCTCAGTCGGGTAATTCATTAACTTTTATTTCATGATACCCAGATCCCAGCGGCTGTAACATTGTAAAAATGGACGAAAAGGAAAAAAGGAAAACGGTCGAAGGACGGGCTTCTGAGTTCGACTTCATCCAATTTTATTTTTTCACGGTGACACACGAGACTCACGGAAATATGACACTTTTCGCTGGAAACTAGCCGTTCTATTTATAAATCTACTCGGGAAAGGGTTGACTCAAGAAATTAATGGAGATGGAGGCTCCATTTGATGGGCTCCTGGTTTAGTCTGAATAGTATTAAAGGCAATTTCTGCGGAATAAATTGTGAATTAAACAATTGTTATTATTAAACAACAAGAATTGTTATATTCCTAGACTTAAACTCAACTAAACAGGGACTGCCATTGGTTGATTTTTGGTCACATGGCCTTGACTAAAATCAACTGTATCCCGATCGTGATACATTTGAGCAATTGTACCCCGCTCGGGATACATTACAGCACGTGATCAAAGCAAGGCGGAAAGTGGTGTGACAGAAGTTGGGAAAAACAGCCAGTTTTCACTTTCGGGGATGAACACAACAAGGGCTTCACAACACAAACACGAAGCCTCAAGCTAAAAAGGAACGATTTTCAAAGTTATCCTTGAAGAGAAACAGCAGCTAGTGGAAGAAAAATACAGATAATATAAGGAAAGCACTATGTCATTCATTCATTCAGTGGTTTTGAGTATTAAATTTGTGTTCTTATAAGAACCGAGTAGACTGTTTTGATTCGCTGCGGTTATTCTTTTGTCGCTGTTGAAGTGAAAGTCTAGAAATATAACAAAACACTCAATGTCAGGTCCCTCGGGAAACCAGTTACTTTTGTTTCCCCTCGAGTCCTGATGTTTCCCGAGACGAAGTCGAGCTCGGGAAAACAAAACTAAGTGTTTCCCTCGGGATCTGACGTTAAGTGTATATTATTACACATTTCATCAGCAAGCACTAACCATGATAATCCCCCTTCATCTAAAAACTCTTCAGAGTTCACTACATGCTCAGTCTGCAGCAGGTCATCAATGGCGGTCAGACGACAGGAAACAGTTTTAACGCTTAAGAATAGACTTAGGCCCCGTCTACACTAATGCGTTTTCGTTGTCATCGAAAACGCATCGATCGATTCGCATTTACACTAACCTTTTGATGCGTTTTCATCTGTTCACACTAAAACGTTCGAAAACGATAGAATTGTACGTTGCGAAAGCTACAAACACATGCGCCTACGATATTTTCGGTCATCGTTGTCATTAGATGCGTTTTCGACCGTCCACACTGAAACGATACGTTTTCGTTTTGATCTACTTTTAAGAGCGTTTTAATATCGATGTGTTTTCGAATAAAGCGCTCAGATATTAGTGAGGGCAGAAACACATCGAAATATATGCGTTTTTCGTACTAAAACGCGCAAAAACGATGGAATTTCCTGTTGTGACGTAAGTTAAACTCTATGCGAGCTGCAAACACTCGCGCCTACGATATTTTCGGTCATCGTTTCTATTTTGATGCGTTTTCGACCATTTTCGACCGTCCATACTAATACGCTGCGTTTTCGTTTTGATCCACTGTTAAGAGCGTTTTCAGATCGATGTGGTTTCGATGAAAACGCTCAGCGTATTAGTGAGGACAGAAACACACCGAAATGCAAGCGTAGTCAAACAAAAACGTATTAGCATACACCGTATTCACAAATGGCGAACACGCGGGAAAAAACTGGTGCCTAGTCATGAAAGCGAGGCGTTGGAGGATAAACAAAAATTGCAAATGAACTCAATGAAGACTTTAAGTGAACTTGCAGAGTGTTAAGCGCGGATTCCACCTAAAATAACTTTGTACGGACTTCTTTTTAAATACAATTACGTGGGATGTCTTTTGCCTTTAATGTTTAGTAGTGATTTTCTGTTTGCAATCAAAAGGGACGCGTATATCTTCAAGGAAACAGGATGATTTTGTAGGTTTCCGAAGCATCAGAAGCTCGACAAGTGGACTATAGCTGGAGAAAAGCGGCAAAATGTTGGCCCAAACTTCACTTTGAAACCGAGTACGAAAGCCAGATCACTACAATTCTGTAAAACGGAAATAAAAACAGATATTGGTGGCGAGAAAAAGAGAAATAAGCGACGGATATATGGCCTACTTGTTAACGGAAGAGACCTCCGCCATTACACAAAACAGGTCAAGTCGAGAGCGGGTGAAAGATTCATTCACAAGGCTCATTTATTCATGTCAGTGTCATTTTATACATATCTATGTATATATGTATGTCTGCATTTACAACTTCCTTTGGATCATATTAATTCCGTCGCTTTGGAGTGAATTGTTACTGAGGTACGTTGGCAGAGCTTAGTAAAAAACTCATGATTTCTTTGTCATCGCGAAATAATTAAAGATAATTTTATAAAAATTAGAAGCTGTACTGTGTGGATCTTATGGCTTGCTATTTGCCTGGTCTCCTTTAGGGCCTTATCTCAGAGAGCTCTTGGTAAAAAAGTAGTATAAAGCTTACATTTTACTAGGTTGAACTTTTAAGGCAATGTTTGTGTCAGGAATGAACAAGGCCAGCTTCTGTTTTGAATAATTAAATTCGAGTCTGGATCCGTTTAAGAAGACCATCACTTTATTTATTTATGTATTCTTCAACTTTAAAATATTATAAAACATTAAGTTAAAACTCTTAACAGCCACAGATAAGAAATACGAAATTACTCGCTGAAATGATATGTGGCCGGCTTACCGAGTCTGCCGAGTAACATGTTGAAATTTTGAGCGTACTCCACTCGATCGTTCCTGCATTTATACTAAAAAAATAGTTCTAATTGATGTCCTTCATCGATAAAGACCAGAGAATAACGTCCTGGCAAACAAAAACCAAACATAACTTCATCGAAACCTCAGTCACCTCTGCTTTCCTGTCTTCCTTTTTTCCATCTCGACTGGAACTCACTGTGTTTCAGTTCAACGGCTGACGTCTCTTGCATTAACAAGTAGGCCATATATCTGTCGCTTATTTCTTTTTTTCTTGCCACAAAGATTTGTTTACATTTCTGTTTCACCGAATTGCAGTGAGCTGGCTTTCGTACTCGGTTTCAATGTGAAGTTTGGGCCAACATGTTTGCCCCTTTTCTTCGGCGATCGTCCACTTGTCGAGCTTCTGATGCTTCGGAAACCTACAAAATCATCCTGTTTCCTTGAAGATATACGCGTCCCTTTTGATTGCAAACAGCAAATCACTACTAAACATTAAAAGCAGAAGACATCCACGTAATTGTATTTAAAAAGAAGTCCGTACAAAGTTATTTTAGGTGGAATCCGTGCTAAACACTCTGCAAGTTCACTGAAAGTCTTCATTTGCAATTTTTGTTTATCCTCCAACGCCTCGCTTTCATGACTAGGCACCACTTTTTTCCCGCGTGTCCGCCTTTTGTGAATACGGTGTATGGACGGCGCTTAGCTGCGCTTTAAATAACAAAACTGGACCATTATTTTTCAGAGTACAATTGATAAAAGAGTCGTTTTAGCTCTTCGTAAAGAGAACAAAAAAGCGTGCCAAAGCCCTTTAAAGGTTTAAGAATAGGTACCTTTTGTAGCTTCACTTCTGCATCGTTCGAATCCGTTGAAAGCTTATGATAGTGTGGATGCAGGATCTCCCCGTCGGGTCCCGTGGGAAAAACATGTGACCACCGATGCCTGTTGCAGGTCCAATTACAGGGGATCTCATTTGGTTTGAAAGGGTTTATTAGAGTCCTCTGTGGATGAGTCTGCACAGCGGTGTCAATCACAGACAGATCCGCGCCGGCGCTGCCAACCGCAAACCGCCGAGGAACTGGACGAATGATTTCATGCTGTGTTCCATTTGCGATGACGTTTTCAGATAACGAAGCTGAAAAACAATGAGAAAATCACGGGTCCTCTTGAAATGTTTGAATCGCTAACATAAAATACAAACAACAGAGCTGCAAACAATAGTGGGTCATCAAGTCAAAGGGTCTGGAAGGGTATCTTCCTTCGGGATCCGAGATTTGGCCGAAACACAGTGCGGGATTCGGGAAAACGAAAAAATTCTGGACGGGATACGAGATTCGACCGATACTCGACAGGCGGGATTCGCCGAAATCTTGGCACGGGATGGGGTATTGGGAAAGAAAGCGGTATTAGGGGTAGAGATTTCAGAAGTTTGGGATACGGGATTGTCGTGAAAAAGGTGCGGGAATACGGGATCAGGCACCCCCTCCCCCTTTCAGACCCTAAAGTTAATGTCCCATTAATAAAATGGTACGTTTCTGGGACACTGCCCACCTACCCCTCCCCTAAGCCAACATTTTGCCCTAAGTGAGAAGTAAGTGTTAATGTCTGTTTAGGGAGGGGTAGTTGGGCTGTTTCCCAGAAACGTATAATGATCCAATAAAATTTGGTCATGACTGAGGAAATCCACCCTGTGAACAGAGACTCCTTTTGTCTTCTTGAGCGAGGAGGAGAAAAGGAGGCTCTGCCTGAATCCAGTCAAGCAGAAACCCGAACTTCTGGACTGACTATACAATCTTGTTTTCTGTCCTCAAACTTGTTTTCAAGTGCAAGCATACATTTACTAGCTGATAAACCAATGGTCATAACTGAGCACACTGTACCAAGTGAACAGCAGCACACAATCAGCAATATCGATTTCTGTTCGTCTCTCTGATTGCCGGCTCGTTTTCTCGAACAGCGCCTCGTGCCCACACACATCGAGCCTAGCGGTCGCCTAGCGGAACTCTTGCCTAGCCCTAGGCCTCATTATTCCGCGCAGCCAACTCGTTTCGGGTCACGTGGTTCAACCGAAGATGTGCCCGTTCGCCTCGGATACGTCGTCTTCGAAGTGAATTGACCGAGAGGGCCTGGGAAAACGCGGTACAGGATATAGGCTTTTGACTAGGCAAGCGAAACCCTTAAAAGAAGCAGGCCTTTAGAGCAAAACACGAATTGTAAAAATGTACAGTACACAAGTTATAGTACAGCATAAGATGTTAGACATCTTTCCACTTTAGGTAATTTAATGTTATTTTATTTTCCTTTTGTGACGTATTGTAATTTTTTTCGTAGTAAACTATTGAAATAGTGCAATAAATAAAAAAATCTGAAATCTGAATCTGATGTGGCTAGAGCGGAAAGATGTCTGATATTTACGTACCAAGAACGCCGTGAGTTGTGCACTCTACAGATGAAGAAAAAATTCTGCTTCTGCTGTTTATGTCTTTGACGAAAGAAGCATCGCGTCTCTACAAATTGAGGGGAAAAGTCAATATTAGGAACTATTACATGCTGCTCTGCGGCACTTACCCGTTTAAGACAGTAGCAGGTCGTTTCAACCGAAAGACGATTCGCCCGACTACAATTCGCCCGCATTTAAGTCGACTCGCCCGATGTTTATTTGCCGTTCTTTAAGCCAGAAAACAAGGCATAAGAGTGAAAAGACAATTGGTCAACAACTTTTTCCAGTGAAAACTTCACACTGAATGTCTCAAAGATCGAAATATCAATCGCTGAGGAACCTGCAGACTTCATTTTTATAAACATTCATTCAGTATCTCGAATATGACTTGTCCAGATAGCTGGAACTTTTTCAGCAATCGCAGGAATGAAGTCCAATTTCAACTCGAAGACATCACTGATAAGCCGTGTTGTAGTCTGTTCCGTGTTGTTTGTCATCGGGCGAAACGACCACACTTCTTTGGGACAAGTAAGGGAGTGCCCCCAGGGCTCAAAAGCCCACTTATTACTAGACTTTTTCAAAGTCCTTCGCTTCTCATTTCCGGTTCCGGTTGTTGGCCCCAGCTCTCTTTTTCGCTTTTGCCGCAGAAAACATAAAAAATCTACCGTTCGCACTTGGCGCTCGTGAAAAAATTTAAGCTCAACTTGTAGGCAAGTCTAACTTATTACTTACTGTTAACATAGTGGAAGAAGATGATGAAGCTGACACAAGTAAATCTTCGTACGAGGAGATTCCCTTGGGAGATATAAACTTGTGAGACGTGATCTCATCTTTGGAAACTGACTTAGCCATTCGTTGCATCTCCATGGCGCTTCTTATACGTCGGAAGCCCGAGCCTCGAGGAGGAAAACCTTTCAATGCAAAGTGGCCTGCAGCGGAAGGATTCCTGAAGACTTTGGCGTCATATTCATCATAGTCCACCAAATCTGGCAGCTGGCTATCGGCTGCTTCTATCTTGCAGTGATCAGTAAAACTAGTGTAGACTCCTGACAAAAAATCATTAAAAAATCAGTCCCATCGTAAATACTCGAATTAGCACGCTACAACAAAAATCAAATAAGAGTCCCCTCCATTGGAACGCCCATGCCCACGCCCACCCCACCTTGCCCCACAGAAAAGAAGAAAGAAAAATCACTAAATATATGGTATAGGGATTGCAATACCAGAACATAGAAAACCTTACAGAAAACAGGACTTTTAGAACAACTACACATAAATGTGCGTTTATTATTAAAATATGCTCTTGTTTACTGCCACAGCTTTGTGTTTACTTGAAATATAGACAACATATCAAAGTCATTTGCCAAAGCAGCTTGGTGCCAACGCAGACAGCTTTTTAAAGTAAAGAAACTTGAAATCACAAGGAGACAAAAAAACTTACACTCATCAACTACCGTATTTATTCGATTAACCGCCCTGGGCGCTTATTAAATTTTTGGACCTTGAGAGTGGGCGCTTATTCGAGGTGGGCGCTTATTCGAGGCTGGGCGCTTATTAAATTTTCACCATTTTCAGCAAGTGAAGTATGTTTATTTTGCAACAGAACAACAAAAAGCTAATAACAAAATGCGAAGAAGTAACAAAGCAAGGTTTCTGTAAAATACTCTGAAGAAAACTCCGTCCTCAGGGAAGTCTCTTAGTAGAATTTATTCACTAAAGTGGGTGGGGTGGGGGTAAGCGCTTATTTGAGTTTGATTTTGAAGAGGCGGGGTGGGCGCTTATTCGAGGCTGGGCGCTTATTAACTTTTTCTGCCTTTAGGATGGGCGCTTATTCGAGGTGGGCGCTAATTCGAGGTTGGGCGCTTATTCGAATAAATACGGTATTTTGATTACCCTCATACTTATTAAACTTATCGTCGTTATGACGTTCTCGTTGCCTTTGCCGCCGTAGCTGCTTTGCAACGACTTTTAAGTCACAAAATCAACGCATTAATTACCTGCAACTAAACAAGGGGTAATTAGGGACGGACCATTAGAAAAGTCATGGTGGGGGTGGGGAATTTTCGAGCTGCAGGAATTTTTTTTCGTTATCAATTTCCTTGTATTAATTTTTTAGGCCATAGCATGAATATTTTTTAGGATTAACTGGCGTGCATGAATTTTTTTTTTCATTTAATTTTCCCTTGGGCGAATATTTTTTTTGTACTTCACCCCCCCACCCCCTCCCCCCCATAAGTTTTCTAATGGTCCGTCCCTTAAGTGGAGAACAATACAAGCCTCGATCATATTTTGGATCAATTTAGGTTTCTGGGAAACTGCCCACCTACCCCTCCCCTAAGCTAACATTAACACTTACTTCTCACTTTAGGGCAAAATGTTGGCTTAGGGAAGGGGTAGATGGGCAGTTTCCCAGAAACCTTACTTGATCCCATATTTCTACCTTTTTCATTGCCGCCACACCTCCCCAGAGAGCTCAACACAACATCTGGAACTTTAATACGTGGAACAAAATTCTCTTTCTTGTTTCTTCTTTCTGGAGATGTGTAAAAACCATGGTTCATCCAATGAGGTATGTTGTAATCATCTCCCAAGTTAGCATCCCCCTGACTTAACACCTTGTTGATATATTTCAGGAGGGGGACAGTGTGAAGAGGCTGTTCAGCAAGGCATACAAGATCAATGGATACACCTATTAAAATAACAAGGCAAAAAGGGAATGAGGTCCCAAGAGTGACCAACATCAGTTTTCTCCAAACAATATCAATACATAATGACAAGACAGTGCCAGATCCAGACCTTGAGATAAGGGGGGGGGGGGGGGGCAGGTATTGAGATCTATAAAAATGATCACTACTGTGTCACCTATGTGAAAACAACTGCTTTGATCTTTAAACAAACTCTCTTAATCAGTATGGAGAGTTTGTATGCGGATATTAGGCCTTTACATCCCTAATTTTATTTTTAATTTTGTGAGAGACCTCTTTACTAGGGGGTACTATACATAATTTATACGGGGAGGGTTTCTGCCCCAAGGTCAAACACCTGACCATTTTATATACCATTTTTGACAGAAAAATTAAAGGCAGCCCTTTTTTATACCTTACATTAGAAAATGGTACCCCTCAGAGCTCTCTAACCTACTTTTAAATATGAATAAATCACCAAAGCAAGACGTTTTCTTGTCCTTTTCATTTAGGTTTAATAAATTAACATCATAATAAAGCCAAAAGAGGCATCTTTTAAAACAATGTGAATTTGCATAAAAGGCCTTCTTACATACAGTCTAACCTCTCCTTACGGACACCTCTCTATAACGGACAGTTCGTTTGGTCCCAGAAATGCCAAAAATCATACATTTCCTATCTCTATAATAGCGACACCTCTGTAAAGCAGACACTTGGTTCTGTCCCTTTGGTGTCCGTATTAAAGAGATTTGACTACTTAAATGATAGATTTTCCTACCCTTTCATATACCGGTATTCTACAACTTGTGAATTCCCTTCCCTCTAATATGTCTGAGCAAAAGCTAGAAAAAGGTACTCCTCTGTGTATAGACCATTTTAAGGAGTACCCCAGTGCTTGAACCCCACTCCTGTTTAATGGATATTTTCTCCATGTACTCCTGGGTCCTCAGGAAAGAGCAATTTAGCATTCAGGAAAGAGCAGTTTAGCATTCAAAATTATAAGGGAACAAAAAGCACAAGCCACGCAATGTCCATTGTTTGTGGTTTAACAAGACTTCTTTCAATCTATTTAATTTACCACTGTCATTCAAGAAATCTTTCTTTACAACATTATTATTATTAAAGTAATCAAAAAGCACAGACCACGCAAAGACTTTTGTTTGTGGTTTTGCGGGCTTTTTTATCTAGTCATCTTACCACTGTCTAGCAATCTTTGTTTTGTGATGCTGGTCATTTCTCGATCAACTTCAAACATTCCTGAGCCAGGTGCTACAATGATGGTTGTCTGACCAGTGCGTTCAAAATTACGATCAATATGGTGTCTTGCAAATGCTGTGAAAATAGTCAATAGATATTTAACAATTATTCCTCAAGCCCGAATGGACTCTGAGTCAATAGCCCATAAGGCTGAAGGCTGAATGGGCTATTGACTCAAGGGCCATGAGGGCAAGAGGAATAAATTGTTTTAGTAAAATCCAGCTAGTTGGTCAAACATATCGAGACAAAACAACTTTAGCTAGTTAAAGCTAGACTTTAATCCTTTTTTGCCACCAAAAAGCTGGCGCTTTTCGCTACTAGTGGGCTATAACATATAGCCTAGTAGTAGCTCAACCAATCAGAATGCAGCATTGATAATAGACCACTAGCTGGATTTTACTAAAAAGTGATATTGACCAAGCACGGGTTTAAGACAGCTGGATAATAGCCAAGATCTTTACAGTCAAGCCAGGTCAAGCTACCCCCAGAGATTCCATTAATGAAGTCATTATTCATAAGTTGAACCCGTTGTTAGTTGTAGATTTCAGATCCATCTCTGCATTCTTGAATTCACTCGTGAGGTGGTCACAAAAATTCATACCGGCTCTGTTTCTTAAATGTCTTTAAAGCAATTTTATCCCTTCAAAGACCAGATACAGAGAAGTTCTCATAAAATATTCACTGCTAATTACGCATGCAGGAATGTCCATTTGAATTTGACACTAGTTATGGGAACAACTAACGGTTTCAGTTTTCAAATAACCAATTCATTAATAGAATCTTGGAGGGAGGGAGGTACACTTGACCTGCCATGACGGTAATGCGCTTTTATGGACCCACACAAAGTTGAGGTTAATATCCAGCTATCTTGACTGAAAATAATATTGGTCAATAAAGGATTTGATAACATACGCCAAACAGATATCTTTTTCTTGCAAGACCAAGATGGGAAATCTCGAACGGGCAAGATGGCCCATTTTTCCTATTCAGATAGCCAATCAGAACACAGGATTTGCTTCATCTTGCCCATGTGGGGATTCAGCCATATAATAATTAATCACTACCTGTTATGTTTCCTGATTGCTTACGCTGTATCCGTGGGTGGTCCCTTACAGTTAGTACCATTTTTTTTGTCTGAAATCAACTCATATGGGCTAGCCTTAATGGTTCTCAATGTTCCCTCCTTAGCTTATTGTAAACATACTTGCTTTAACCCTGTATTTTATGTTTTTCTCTTATCTTCAATTACATATAGTTATTTAAGTAAAGAAAAAAGTTGATTGAAGAAATAATATCATTTTTTTTTCCCGCGTTCGATAATATTTTTTTTGCCATTGAAACAAAAACCAGTCGCATTAATAGTGCTTACCATTCATTGTCAAATTAATTGCCTCTAAAAAATTGCCTTCAAATGAGCTTGAATTGGTGCCTTTTATTTTTGTGCCTTCAAGCGTGTCGCAGCAGTTAGTGATAATGGGGTACTGATTAAAACACTTCTTTAATGTCACTAATACGGGTATCCAATCTTCACGCCTCTCTTTCAAGGCCACCACTTGATAAAAGTCTTCATAAAATCTCCCATATGGATCCTGCTGAATGCATGCTGCATTATCCGCAGAAAAATCAGCTGAAAATTAAGGTGGAGTAATTAATGTTGATATCATCAGATGTTGCTTGGTTATCTTTGATGCTGCCCTGTTTATTTGGTTAAGAATTGCAGTGTCTCTTTAATTTTTAATGTAACTTAATGACAAACAGTTACTGGTAGTTCAAATCCCAGGGTGGGGACTCAGAATTGTACATGTAATCTACCCATTGAATTCAATATTTAACACAAGTGCGCATTGGATATGAGTTGGTTATAATCATCTCATATCCAACAAGCGCGAGTGGAATAATTGTTTTATTATAAAAAACACCCACAAAATATAGAGAATTCTTCCCAACAACTCATTTTCAGCTTGTTTTTATTTTCAAGCAGACCATATCATATTTGGAGAGCATGGTATAATATACACTTAATGTCAGATCCCGAGGGAAACAGTTAGTTTTGTTTTCCCTCGAGTCCTAATGTTTCCCGAGACGAAGTCAGGACTCTCAGGAAAACAAAACTAACTGGTTTCCCAAGGGACCTGACATTAAGTGTTTTGTTATATTTCTAGACTTTCACTTCAACAGCAACAAAAGAATAACCGGAGCGAACCAGAACTGTCAACTCGGCACTTCTAACAACACAAATTTAATTCTTAAAATCACTGAATGAGTGATTTACAAAGTACTTTTCTTATATTATCTGCATCTTTATCCTCCACTAGCTGCTGTTTCTCTTCCGGGATGACTTTTAAAATCTTTGCTTTTTAGCTTGAGGCTTTGTGTTTGTGTTCAAGTTATGGTGTTCATTGACGAAAAAGAAAACTGGCAGTGTTTTCCCACCTTCTGTCACACCACTTTCCACCATGATTCAATCATGGGCTGTAATCTAGCCAGCGCGGGGTACATTGCTTAATGTATCATGATCGGGATACATTTGATTTTAGTCAAGGCCACGTGACCAAGAATCAACCAATGGCAGTCCCTGTTTAGTTGAGTGAAAGTCTAGGAATATAACAATGGCTCATATACCATGATAGCTATAAGCCAATCAGAGCCCTAGTTCAGATATAGCAACCACTTTAATTGCTTGAAAACTCATGCTTTATTAGAGTATAAAATACAGTGCTAAAGCTGTCATGCCATCTGCCAATAGTTTGTTTTGAAAATTAGAAAGTTTAGAAAGCGGTTAGAGCACTCAAGAAGTAGGGGGAAATGTTCAACTATGTCTTGTGTTTCTCCCTACAAGCCCTTGTTTCTCACGTCTCTCGACACTCTTGTGCACACATGAACTCCCCACACTATATCTGAAGAAAAAGAGAGACTACTCACAGTCTACAAAGGTTAAGACCAAAGCCTTTTTAGCAGACTGGTATACTTACCTATGGACTGTGCATTGTAGAATGTTCTTGAAAAGAGAATGATAGTGACGTCATGGATAGCTTTGATCTCCTTCCACTTGGTAAACAGTTCATAAAGAAATCCATTAATGGTTTTCTCAAAGAAAAGGTCTCCATTGAAATCAAAGTCCCACATTTCTTTACTCATTTGAATGAGTAGAAACACTTTGGCAGTGCATGATCTGAAGACTACCTGAAATAAGAGGAAGAAAGAAATGTTTAAAAGCTGCATGTTTCTCAATAATCTTGAAACTTGAGGTGTTTTTGTCGATATAAAAAGTTTACTTTATTTGAGTGTCAAGGCATTTCAAGGCTCAAAATAATATTTTATTTCTGGAAAGTCTCTGGGCACAATGACCGGCCAAATTCATTTTAGCTCCGCCAAGTATCATTTCTGGCCAGTCAAATTTTTAAGATAAATAACTCTTAAAACAAAGGCCCATGAACTGAAACTGGCATAAAAAACTTCCAAACCTTAAAAAGTCATTGCTTAACTAATAAAAGTGAAGATATTTATAATTTTGTTACCAGAAGTGCTTGAACCCTGATGTCTGTTTCAATGCAAGAATTGTAAACAACAGTTCATTTCATCCAGGATTTCAGATCAAAATTCCACATTAAACAGCAACAAGCTACATACTGATAACAACTGAACAGCATGAAATTTGAAAAAAATTTCATTTTCAACGCAATCGAATGTGAATAGTGAACATGACCGGCAAGACAAAAAGTTGACCGGTTGACTCCCAAATCAGTTTGGACATTGTCCATTGACTGGACAATATTTTGAGCCCTGTATTTGGCACAAAAGTATTAACTGAGGACACTATCTTTACACCTTTGACTGGAGACAGGACAACCATTTTATGTGATCATCTGAGCCACATGACAGTCTGGCCATTTGCAGGGCAAGGGGCACAGTGTCATTTCACAGTTATGTTTAGACTGTGAGTATTGATGCAGCCCCAGGGGTCGAACCCGTGGCATCTTGACCTGCAGTCAAGTCCTCTTTGGACTGAGCTAGCTAGTCCTGCCACAGAATTAATGCTATCTACTATATAAACCTGTACTAGAAGGACAGTAGAGTATTCTCTGAGAGTGTCTGCTTCACGCAGATTTCTTCGCATATTAAATTTTCACCCAATAGTGCCCAATATCAATTCTCTTAACAATATCTATAAACAATAAAGAAAAAATAATAAAAAAACAGACATACTTTTTATATTTTAAAAAATTCTCTCAACAAATCCTTTAGTAAATGTATGAAGATCAGTCTGGAGAATTTGTGTGTAATTTTTTCCCTAAACTTTAGCTCAGTAGGTAAGGGACCATTCATGGCTGGCAAGGCAAAGAATATGCCCCAGCAGCGCACTTTCCTAGGGGGAGGGGAGGGGGTAGTGGAGAGAGTGACATTGCCCTACCCTAGGAGGAGCTAAGTTCTTTGAAACGTGATTCCCTCATTTCAGAGACCTCTTTTACCCAAATTGGCCATTGATACCTTTAGACAACAATTTTAAATAAATTTATCCCAATAATTTTACTCTGTATTCACTGTTCTCTTTCACAATGCATGGCCCATAAAAAGAAAAGTTGTGTATACTTTAGTGCTTTTCCATAAATTCATTCATTGCCTTGACTGAATGGGATCACAACTTGCGTATTTTTTAAAACAACTTATTTAATTTCAGTAAACCTTCAAGCACTTGCAAGTGGTAAGAAATGTTGCTTCAGGTGGTACATTTTACCGGTTACCGCATGATAACGAAAACAGTGTGTATGTAGATATTAGTTTCCTACCCTTGTATCCTCTGATATTACTCCACATGAAACCTTCTCTCCTTTGCTCCAGATCTCATTCACCTGAGCACGCATTCCTAAACATTTCAACTTCTTGTTGACATAAACACACGAACCCACTAACTCTTTACTTAATCGCCACATCTCACTTCTGGTAATAAACTGGTCCTTAAACAACAGTTCTACCATATCTACCGACACCTCCTTTGGTTCAACCTTAGTCACCTCCACATCCCAGTATGTTCTCAGCTGGAAGATGTTAGCCACGGACTGTTCAATACTTATTGTATCTTTTTGCTGGAAATCAGGATTGATGGAGTTAATCTGCAGTAGCAGACGCGTGTTGTCTTCATCGGGGTGGTGAATTTCCAAAATGTCGCCTATTTTTTCGTTTGGGAACTCCTTTGGATTTAAAATCAGTTCATCCTCACTGAAATTTTGCTGATGGACCCACAGCTTGAAAAGCTTCATTTTGATCCGCGCAATTCAAACTAATAAAAAGTGTTCTGAACAAAGTACTAGCTACAAATATTTGTCGTTTTTCGTTTCCTCCTCCTCTCACCTTCCTTGTCCACCATTTTATTTTTCCTTGAACAGCCGCTGATTTCACGTCTTAGGATCGCAGCTTCAAGTTAGATTCTATGTTGCTTGGAACGCCTGACGAATTTTGTGTTTGGGATAAAATCATTGAAGCTCTAAGACTTGGTTTTAGCTATGTATGCATTACTTCGCGGGTATAGACAGGCGAAAGGAATTAAAGTAGTGGCGAAACTTTGTTCACTGGCAGTCCCATCGGATCAAGAGAAAAAAACCAGAAAGGAACAGGGTACAAGCTTGAACGACACAAACCTAAACACGGAAATTGAAAGTGGAACACCAAGGCTGAGGTAAAGTAGTTTGCTTATTTTCACGCCATACTGAATTTTGTACCTGAGTAAAATACTTTCCTTGCCTTAAAATTTTAAGCTGACTGACTTAAACATAGGGCGATAAGTAACCAGTCAGTATCGTATAATGACTCGGCGTAACACTCGAAGTGTTCGGTAATCGAACTTTATCGAACTTAATCGAACGATTGGGATTGAATTGAAGTGCATCAGTGCTAGGGCTGTGAAGAGGTTTGGTCTTCCATATGCGTAGTTACTAAAACATGGAACGACCTAAAACCACCTAAAACCATCTACAACCACCTAAAACCACCTACAACCACCTCAAAAAATTCAATGACCACCTACAACCATCTACAACCACCTCAAAAACATCTACAACCACTCGCAAACAATCTAAAACCATCTAAAACAAGGTATAAATGTCTCAAATAAGGCGAGACAACATGTCACGTACATGAAATACGAGAATTGAACAAAACATCCACTTCCCCCTCTCTCTTGTGAAACTCATCGACAATTTGATTATAATTTAAGCAACAACTGATGGTTTGTGATTTTTAATTGTTTTAAGATCATGTTTAAAATGTCACATTACCAGTGATTACCTTGTTTTCTTCTGAATCCATTGCATAATAGATTTTATTTTAATAACATTTTTAACAATGATTACACCTACTAGTCTCCGTTTCCTGTGTCGTGACGCAGGGGAGTTTAGCCTTGCGTGATGACACCGGAAACGGGTGTGAAAGACAATAGGGGTAATCTAAAGGAGTCAACGGGAATGTACAAACATGTTTGGTGGATGATAAACAGATGCTAAAAAAATTAACTTGTCCTTAGGAATGTAATCCGCCACCTCAGAACAAAACAGCAGTGAAGCAGACTCCGAGAGAGAGAGAAACCCTAGGGACCTTGTGCTATTATGTAAACAAATGAAACGTGAACCAAAACGTCTCGCTGGTACCCAGGGTAGAAAAAGCCAAATCAAGTCAGGCTTTCGACTACGAGTTTGTTATTTTATTTTATTATTTTTTGTGACTTGATAGTTCATTTTGTAAAGTTCTTTAAGTCTATTTAATATACTTAGCATGATCTCGCATTTCATTTCGTGACTTAAGCCAATGATTGATGATACAAGGGACCAGGGAGAGTAAGATTTTTGGGGGAAGTGGATGTTTTGTTCGATTCTTGTATTTCATGTACGTGACATGTTATCTCGCCTTATTTGAGACATTTATACATTGTTTTAGATGGTTTTAGATTGTTTGCGAGTGGTTGTAGATGTTTTTGAGGTGGTTGTAGATGGTTGTAGGTGGTTGTTGAATTTTTTGAGGTGGTTGTAGGTGGTTTTAGGTGGTTGTAGATGGTTTTTTGTGGTTTTAGGTGGTTTTAGGTCGTTCCATGTTTTAGTAACTACGCTTCCATATGTGGGAGAAGTGCCCAAAATGTTGTAGAACTTTATAGAGAGGCATTAGTACTATGTGGTATTACGTGGATGCAACTTGAAGACATATTAAGGAATTATTTCACTGTGTTCTTATGTTATATTGACTTAAGTTTATTGTTACAAGTTTCTATGATTTGGTGTGTCCTTTGAAGAAGCATTGTTGAGAATCTGGTCATAAAATAAGACTTAAACACATCACTTTGGGTATATTTTCTTAATACACTATAAACAAGGCTGCAGAATAGCAAAATTTTGTAGAAAAATAATTTACACTTTTTAATCAACCTAAAAGATTGTGTTTTTTTTATCTGAGATGTACAGTCCAGTTTTTCTTCACGTTGAAGTTACTGCTGTTGTGATGCTTAGTAATCCAAAATGTGTCCCACAGACAAGTCATGTCCAGTGTTTTCACTAAGGTCCAGGAGCTGGTAGCCCACGTGCCCGGAGGGAGGGGGGAAGGTACTGCTATATATGGGCTATATAGGTATTTGTTGCTGTGAAGGGTATATATAGTTTTCAAGCAGTTTACTCTGGGATAGTGTATGTAAATCAGAGAGTTTGGGAATAGAAGAGGGTATCATTTTCCATTTAAACTGATCATTTAGCTGAAGATTTTAGTCTAGACTAAGGAAACCCAGAATTGCCACTCAAGAAATATATAAAAAAATCAAATCAGTTTTGTTTTGGCTGGACTGTGCTAGTGACCTCAGTTGTTTCTGGAAAACAGCTACTCTAGGATAGAGGGGATCTGGGGAGTTTAGTCTAAAATTAGGGTAGCAAAACGCACTTGAACTAGCTCTGGTATAGGCTAAGGGTTCCAGGGTCCCAGTGGCACATTTCCACCCAAAAAGTCTTTAAGTACCCCCCCCCCCCCCCCCCACCTACATGTAGCCCCACCCTCTTCCTCTCTGATTTTCCTTTGTGCGGGGGAGGGTGCAGTTTGGGGGTAGGGTGGGCTACACGTAGGCTAAGGGGCTGGGGATTTACCCCAGCTATAACTATGAGTGTGACCCCAGCTACTTTCTTATGAAAAGAAAAGCTCATTAAAAGCTAAAGAATAATGTCTAATTGTCAGTCTGCCTGCTTTGCATGGCTGTCCACACTTGGTGCTTGGGAACCATGGGTACTGGCACAAAATGGTGTTGTGTTCACACTTTGAGTACCCAATTTGTGACTGTATACATAGGTACTGCATTTTGCCCTGTCCGAATCCGATTTGAAACAGGAGCTTAACAGCGAGAACAAAGCAGTGGACTGCCCACAACTTACAAACGTTGTCTGCACATGGCAACCTGGTGTCCACTTTGTGAGACCTTGTGCTCAGGCAACGGCACCATGCCCAAATTCTAGTGTGGGTACTTGAAAAAAGGGTGTGTTCACATTAGTGCCAAGTGAGTACCATACCCAGGCACCAAGTGTGAACTCTGTTCTAGTGACAACCCTACATTTCAAAGATCTACACAGCCTGAAATAAATTCCAACTACAGTTGTCCTGGACATAATTTGGACGAAAGTATAGTTTTGCATACTTTGCTATTCACAGTAGAATTTTCAATGATATTCCATCAAAACACGCACAGTGTAAAACTAAAACACCTGGCCTTGAGGGTTTGGTGAGGTAAGTGGGGGGTCATGCATTGGACCCTCTAGTGGGTCCTTGTGATTAAGAATTTAGGGTGACCTTTCAACAAGCATGTTTTTATTAAGAGTTGTTGTCCGAGTACTGTCAAGGAACACTTGCCACAATGGGGTAAAGGTTAGAAATGTTTCATTCAGGGTGATGTCAGTTGAGTTGAAAAGGTGAACATTGTGATCTAGTTTTTATCTCACCAGCTGCAAAATCTGTCAAATTGTGATTCAGGTTAAGTTTTATAAGAGAGCCATGTAAGCTCAGATTTGCTGTTGTTATGTTTTGTTCTGAAAATAAAATTAATTAAAGGGGTTTGAATCAGAGTAATGGGTGATTGATCAACTGATTTTCACTTGAAATATATTCGTGATATTAACCTTATTAAAATGTAACTGATCATTCGTAGATCAGATAGATTTGAAATGTGAGCGACATTAAATGACTGGAAACAGCTGTAAAAATTATATGTCAAGGCTTTTAGTGTCACATATGGTTGAAAACTTCGATCTCACGCCGGCTCACGCTTGCGGGCCAATTTCTCACCCCTGATTGAAACATGTGAGTTGTTGCCGTCTTGCTTGACACAATTTCCAAAAATATGTTAACTCAGACCCATGTATGTAAGGAACGAAAACCATGTGTAAAATGAATAAATGACAATACCTTCCTCGCGATCTCTGATTTTGTGGATAAGCGTTTTCTCGATAACTTCGCCTTCAGCAGACTTCGGACATCTTCGGAAGACTTTGGACTTCTTCGGCAATCTTCGGAAGTGATCGTGTCGCCTTAAAAAATCCTAGCACTCCCAGGATAAAAATCTCACGCTTATATCTCAGAAAAAGTTGGCAGGTACAATATAACTATTGTTTTATAAAATTTAATTTCAGGAAACGTTCATTATCAAAAAGTTGTCAGGTATAATATAACTATTGTTTTATAAAAATTAATTTTAGGAAACGTTCATTATTTTATTAGAGGGAGGATGGGTGAGAAAATAGGGGGACTTGAGGGGGGTCCTGAGGTAGATTATTTGTTATTGAGGGGGGACCTTGAAATTTTAAAGAGGAAAAGTGTAAAATAAACAGCAACAAGATATTTTAGTGTACTAATAAGAGCTGGGTACCCCACATTTTATGGCTAGGAGCCTTTGGGATCCCTATGATTTTTGTTACTACAGCACAGTCTTATACAGTATTGTGGTGCAGTCACGGAGTATATGATTTGTAACTACAATTTCCTTATTTGATTCCCCCAGTTATACACAAGGTTTCTTTAATGAAGTGTTAACCAAACATAAACTGAAACAATTATTACTGCACTCCAAAAGTATTAAACTGAAAAACTATTTAAGTTTTAACTCTAGGTTGTCAATGCACAGTGGCAGGCTTCTGGAAAAATGCTTTTCTTTAAAATAAAAAATACGGTAAATCACATGCAAGCCATTTGGAGGCCCACATGAATGGAGCTTAAGCTGCTTTCTGAATCATAATTTTAGCAACTGACATATTGGTACTCCTCCTCAGAGGGACAATTGCCACTTAATCATTTACTCTACCAGGTGAAAAGACACTGTGGGGAAAATTTCTTTTCTTTATAAAACAAACAAGATATTTAACATCATGGCAGTGATGTGTCCTCAAGCAAGTGACATTTAGATCTGAAGTCCAATATTAATATGCTATTAAACGGCTACATCACTGCTCCCCTACAGTAAAACTGTTTAGTGTAAGTGTGTGTGAGGGGGGGGGGGGGGGGGGGGGGTATTGAAATGCTCCCGAAATAGAAAAAGGGGGACCTGAAAAATCCAGTTTTGCTAAGGTTGGTTAATGGGTAAAAAAGGAAGATTTGTTAATTTCTCACCCAGCCTCCCCCCCCCCCAACCCCTTCCGATAAATAATGAACAGTCCCTTATACACCATAAACATGAGTTTACTGCTAGTAAGGTTTTTTTGCAATTCATGCAATGTGATCTTACTAAAAATATTCAAACAATAATAAATTTGTGCACATGCATTGTAAATTTCCATGTTGAGGAGATCCTGGTTGGTTGTTGGTTTAGGAGAGTTGTTCTTCACAAATTATTACCGAAATCCCTGAATTTACCTGAAGTTGCAAGAATGATCTACATCAATTTCCTCCTCACAACTAGATTTTTTCTGGTAACCCCACTGGACTCAATGGGTTTTCAGTCAACTGCAATGGACTTCACTGGATGATTTTCATCATGGTTAAATTGTTTTTACCTCTGGCTTCATTTCATGACCAGACTCCCTCCAATGAACACTGGAATCTAGTGAAGGTTATTGGACATGAATGAAATGTGTGTATATACAACTCAGACCAAAAGAGACTTTCCAAAACATACATTTCTCTTCCTGCCACCCACAAGAGTTTAGAGGGAAGGGTAAATTTTGGATGCATCCCTAACATTACCTGAACAATCCCTTCAAAGAAAACATTTGTAGAAGATAAATTTCATTGTAAAATCTTAAGGTGTTGAGTTGGGCAGGTATAATACTCAATGCCCATATCAGTAGTTGAATGAGACTGAAAAGGGGGTATTGACTTGTACCCACCCTTCTCGCAGCTCCGCCGCCTAAACAATGCAGCGCTTCCACACTAACCCTGCCAGCTACGCAGGCTAGCCTGTCATCTTCTAATATGAGGGGAATGTGAGAGAAATTGGAAATGTGTTTACTCGATATTTAAACTCAGTTTGGTCAAAGGAAATAATAATCTTAATTTATTCAGATAAACTTTGTGAAATTTATTTACCTAGGTTTTTTAACTATCTGGAAGAAAGCTTCTTGGTCATTCTAGATTCCGTTTCCGGTTTCCGGATTCCTGATTTTACCACGAGAAGTAGGTCGTTCCCAGTACTCCTCGGCTGTTCCCTGGACGAAGCACAAAATGGCGGCGCCTCTAGCCAAAAGGGTGTGCAGAGGAGATCTGAATGATCTAAGAACAGAATTGTATGAAGCTTCTATAAATGGAGATACGGCCTTGATTAACAATCTTCTTCAGGAGCTGAGCAGCAGTGAACGAGATTCCATATTAAAACCAGCTGAAGTTAATTCAAGCGATGACATCGCCTTTCACATGTTTGAAGAGGCTACTGGCTATGGCAATTTAAATGTGATGAGCTGTTTGGTGGAGAACGGAGCGGATGTTAACGTTCGTTCGAAGAGTTGCCAGCGCACGCCATTGATGAGTGCCAGCGAATTTGATGAGCTAGATGCAGTAAAGTTCCTCGTGGAACACGGTGCGAGAGTTGATCTTCAAGACAGAAGGGGCGAAACATGTCTTCACCACGCTGCATCGCAAGGAAGTGTCGCCTCACATGAACTGTTGAGATATTTGTTGGATCGTGGAGCTGACATTAATGCTTTAACAAATGACAAAGACACTCCCCTGATTCTTGCAGCCAAGAACGTGGAATATGTGGCATTTGGATTTCTTGAACATGGAGCAAACGTTTTTCTGAAAAACAATCATGGTGAAACAGCTCTCCACACTGCCTGTCAATCCGCAAACGCCTCTTGTTGTCTGTTAAGTTGTTTGATTGAGAAAGGAGTCAATATCAACAGTTGCACAAGCGACAACTGTACACCGTTGATGTTAGCTAGTAAAACTGGTGATGCGAAGAAAGTAACATTCCTCATTGAACATGGAGCTAATGTGCATGTTGAAGACCAAAATGGTGATACAGCTCTGCATTATGCCACACGTAGTCGACATGACTCATTCGAAGTTGTTGTCGCCTTGATTGCAGCTGGAGCGTCTCAGATGTGTAACAATCAAGGACTAACTCCCCTTCTTGAAGCCAGCAAACGTCGTAAACCAGCAATAGTGGAAGAATTAATCAAGAGTCCTGATGTAACGAAAGAGCAAAGAATTGATTCTCTAGAACTTCTTGGTGCTTCTTTGATTCTTCAACGCCATTGTAGTTCTGAAACTACAGATAAAGCATTTTCATACCTTAGGCGTGGCATGGAAGAAAGGTTTGCTGATTCTTTGCACCCTTTGTTGAAACAACCAATGGAACCCATTGATGATTATCAAAATAGACAAGAGAGTCAATCTCTTGAGGAACTTCTAGAGATAGTTGAAGACAGGAGTGCTCTTATAGTGGAAAGTCTTATTATTATGGAGAGAGTCCTTGGAAAAGAAAATGCTAACCTGCCTGATGCATTAAGATCTGCTGCAAAGTACTTTTTTGACAATAATAACTCCATGTGTATACGCATGAGTATTCATAGAGTGAAAGTATCCCAGTGGCTCAATCAATCAGCTTTTTCAGAGAGAGATACTCTGTATTGCTCATTTAAAAGTCATGCAGAATTCTGGGGTGATGTTAAAAACCAGGCATTTGTAGTTGAATTACTTGAGCTAATCGTCTCTGAGATTGACAATGAATTATTAAGAGGAACAGCTAAGTCACTACCTAGAACATTGTGGGGGTGTGATTTGTTTGACTGTACGTTTCAGGTTATATCATTGCTTTGCAAGATTGAGGTAGCAAACACATCAAAAGTTTCAGTGTTGCTTCAAAGACTGTGTGGCTTAAATCCTAAAGATGTTTGGGGCAATACAATCTTGCATTACTTCTTAAAAAAGAAGTTTTACACCAATGAGACAGATGCTTTTGTATTAATAGATGTTGTAAAGATTCTTTTGAGTAGCGGATTCAATGTTAATGTCACTAATAACAGAGGAGATACTCCACTTCACATAGTGGCCACTATGAAACCCAGCAATGACGTGATCCCCATGTTCACTAACCTGTTGGAGATCTTGTTAGATGAAGGTGCTCATCAAGATTTTGTCAACCATGATGGTAAGACAGCCATGGACTTGGCTGAAACTTATGAGGCTTACAGTATCCTTTGGAAGAGAAGAAAACTTGAATTGAAGTGCATCAGTGCCAGGGCTGTAAAGAAATTTGGTCTTCCTTATGTGGGAGTAGTGCCCAAAATACTGGAGAACTATATATCTATGCATTAGAACTATGTAGTGAAATGAAGATGCAACTCGAAGGCATAAAAATTCTTTCAAATTTCTTATGTTAAATAGTGAAGATACATTTGATTTATTTTGACCTAAATTTATGTGATGAGTTTGAGTTCTGTGATTTGGTGTGTCCTTTAAAGAGCAACCATTGTTGTTGAGAATTTGGCTGTCCACATGGTTTACACTGCATTTAGAGACGGATGTAGTTATATATAAGAATCATATTTAAGGTGATATAATTAATGACACATCACTTTGGGTATGTTATCATTAATACCCTATTAACAAGGTAGCAGAACGACAAAATGTATAGAAGAATAAATAATTACATTTTTCATGAAGTTGGAAATTTGCATTGTTATAACTGTGATGTGCATGCAGTTCAGTTTTACCATAGCTCAAAGGCAATGTTATCGTTGTTTTAGATACAATGTATCTAGTTATTAGAGATGTGCTTGTCCTGCAGGGAAATCATTTCCACGGCTGTCACTAAAGGCCTTATGGCCAGGGATTTCTCCATGAACGTGACCCTCTGCTAGTTTCATGAAAATATACATTAGCCAAAAAACTGTTAAATTGCCTGCCTTTTCATTGCATAAACCCAGGAACTGGACATCTTAGGTGACTACCCTGCATATGTGCATATGAAAGATTTTAAACAGCCTCAAGTTCATTCAGTAGTCTTGGACAATTGGAAATACAGTTTGGCTTACCCTGCTATTCACAGTAGAATTGTGAGTGATTTTCCTTGGAAACAGGGTAAAACTAGATGGTACTTCCTTAAACACTAGCTTCAAGGGTTTGGTTAGGTAATTAAGTTAGGGTCATCCACTGGACTCTTGTGATCACAAATTTATGGGTGACCTTTGGGCTAGTGTGTTCTTGTTACGAGTTGTTGTTCAAGTGTCAAGGTACACATGCCTTGATAAAGTTAAGGTTTGAACTGTTTCATTCAAGATGGTATCAGTTATCAGTTTGTTGAATAGCTGAACATTGACATCAAATTTTTTGGTCAGCTGCAGAATCTGTTAGTATTCTGATTAGTTTAAGTTCTATAATACAGCCATCCATGTAACCTCACATTTCCTATTGTTGCATTTTGCTCTTGAAATAAAATAAATAAAAGGGTTTGAATCAGAGTGCTAGTGTGATTGACCAACTAAATCTCACTTTGAAAATGTTTGTACAAAACCTTACAGTATGACAACATGCATACATTGTACATCAGATAGATTTTAAATGTGAGCAACATTTAACATCTGGAGGCAGCTGTAATGCACTTGACTGTTCTTTTATTTTGTATTTATACAACACAAACATGCATCAAATAGAATTTATATGCTAGTGAGTTTTTGCAATTCATGCAGTGTGTTCCTTAGAGTAAAACTCGAACAACTAAGTGACTTCTGATAAACTACTAGATTTTCCTTCCGTTAGTCCTGTATAAGCTTATGAATCCAAGGGAGAATTGCACATTACATCATTGCCTGATTCTCAGACGTCCGACTTTGTTTGCGGTCCCTTCAGGAGAGGGAGAGAAGGAAGTGAAGGGACTGCCAATGACCTTAGATGTCTGAGAATCAGGCTAATTACATCAGGAATCACTAGGGCTATATGCCAAGCACCCCTTAATTTTTAACAAAAATTGAAGTTCAAGCTGTCAAGGGTTTTTCACAGCATCCAGTGTTTCGTTTTTGTGTCCAAACATTGAAAACCTGGCAAAAAGCCTTTAACAATGGCTGTCACACCTCATTACTATATAGTTCTCTAGCCATGCCATGGATAAGTAAATCTGGACAAACTGAATTAGAAACTCTAATTTGATCCTTTTGGTGGCAAAATTGTAATTCCTGTCGTTTAACTTGTTGCAGTATTATGTAGAGTGGTTTTCCTTTTACCTTGAAATGATGCAAATTATACATCAAGTACAAAACTTGAGTTATTTTCTAGGGACTACATGTTTTGACAACAAGCTCCTTCAATACTGTTCCCCCCCAAAAAAAAACCTTGGGCTTGACTTGGTTAAATGAACATGCAGCCACACATCTAGATCCAAAAACCCCGGGGGGGGGGGGGGGGGGGGGGTACTCCAGATCTCAAGTGACAGAGATATTGAGGATTTTTTGGGTTTGAAATTTTCATTTCCGTAATTTTTTTTGGTAGGAAAATTTGGCGAGTATTTTTGGAAAATTTGAAGGCTCAGAAATTTGGCGTGGGATTTTTTGAGGGTTAACTTCTAATCCAGAGTTTTATTTTGGGTTTTGTTGGAAGCCCTGGGGATGTTTTGAGATTTAATTTTTTTGCCCATTTGATCATACTTGTCACTAGAAATCCAGAGTACCCCCTTGGGCCCAAAACTTACTGTTCTGGCCCTGGTTGTTCAAACGTTGGATAGCGCTATCCACCGAATAAATCACTACCCAGTGGATAAGTATTAGGGGGTGTTTACACGAGGAACCCCGCACCGGCACGAGTTTCATACCGGGATGACTTTTTTATTTCTTATCATGTTTACATTATGACTGGGTCATTTCATATCCCGTTATTTGAAAGTACACTTCATGCTGATAAAATACACGTAAGATTCAAAATCGCAAACATTACGAATGCCCTTCCGTTCCAGCCTCCCGGCAGACCGATTTCACACTGAAACGAGTGGTTGTTTCGTGTTTACATGATACCGTTGTGAGATTTCGGAGTGAAATTCTTGCCCCGGTACAACACCCGCGGTGAACTCACCCCGGGGTGACTCGCTCTGGCACGACATTTTGTGGTGGTATCACATAAACAAATGTAGAGCCATGAGAGGGAACCGGAGTAAACTCACTCCGGCACCAAAGTCGCCCTGGTGTCATGTAAACACCCCCTTAGGGAAACCGATTAAGCTATCCACTGGATAGTGATTTATCCGGTGGATAGCGCTATCCAATGTTCGAACAACTGAAGCCTGATTCTTATACACAGAATGGCAGCATCACTGAACAACAAGAAACATCGTGAAAGACATAATCGTATCATCCTGGAGGGATGGCGTCTTATCACTGAAGCTTTAATGGCAAAAGCTAAGCCAGTAGCAATATTTTACAGCGATTCAAGACTTTTGGATCAAATAACAGGGTTCAAATTACCAAAGAACTGTCTTGCTCAAGTTAGCAAAAGTGCAATGGAAGAGATTTCAAATACAGTCACACCACCTGGTATAGTTGGAATGTTTAAGCGTCCAAGACAAGGAGAAGGGGGAACATTGCAGGAGAATAGTCAAACATATCCAATCCCTCTGACAGTGTTGTGTGATGGCCTGAGAGACCCAACAAATGTAGGTATGTTCTTACTAGCTATTTTTAAAAGCAATAGGACCACTAGAAAATTGATCAAAGATAAATTTTTCATTTAATGGGTGGGTGTGCACTTTATATATAATAAATATTTATATTACAGGGAGATTTTTCTTACTACACTTAACAGTCAACTCCCTTAAAAATGGACACCTTTGCAGGGACTAGCACTGTGTGTCCATCTTAGAGAGATGTCCGTCATACTAAGTAGGATACAGAAAGGCAGGTACCAACCCTAGATGCCCATTTTAGTGATGTGTAATAATGCCATCCACCGGAGAAATCACTATCCACTGGATAATGCTATTTGGTTTCCTTAACACCTATCCACTGGATAGTGATTTATCCAGTGGGTAGTGCTGCCCAACTTTTAAACAACTGGGGCCTGGTTGCTTACAGAGTTGCATTTACATCATTATGGATTCCAAGGTAGTCACTTATGAGAGCTTTGACTACTGTATATAAATGCCAATCATTTTGGCCTTTTGTTTGGTAGGTACTTTAGTGCGTATATGTGCCGCGGCAGGATGTGAGTCATTCATAACCTCCAATGGCTGTGCGGATGTCTGGGATCCAAAGGTCCTGCGATGTGCTGCTGGTGGACATTTTCACATTCCAATTTACTATAATCTGGACTGGGAAGGGATTCAGAAGCTTGTGGATAAAAAGAGGATTTTTCTGGCAGATAGCAATATTCATGGTGGTACGTATAAAATTGATGCTGTGTAGTTCCATGTCATTACTTTCAAAGGCAACCAAAGGAAAATAGGGCACCAGTTTGAGCATGTATGCTGTGCATATTGACAGCAGCATGGGGGATTTGTAATTCACATTCTTTTTTATCTATTTTATTGAAGTTACTTACAAGAATTTCCATTTACTTTTCGTCACCAGATGGGTTGAACATGCCATTTTCTGACTACTATCAAGTGGACTGGACTCTGGGCCCCAGTGTTCTTGTCATTGGAGGGGAGACCACAGGTCTTGGAAAGACTGTAAAGAAATTAGCTCATGAAAACAAAGGACACATTGTTCATGTGCCGATGGTGAGCAAACTGGACAGTTTAAGTGCAGCAATGGCTGGTACTGTAATCATATATGAGGCATACAGACAAGTGATTACTGCTACGCCGGCAAAAAGATAGCATCCAAAAATAAATGAGTGGACTCCAATTCAGTCTGTAATCATATGAGTGATTAACAGAATCGGATGACCGTGTAGCGGGAGTCCAATTTGTTTAATCACGAGTATGATTACAGACCGAATTGGACGACACGAAGTTCTGTTACCAATTAATCATAACTATAACAAAATTTGTGATGTTTTAGCCCTCTTGAAAATAAAAAAACACAAGAAATTCAAAGACTTTTCTTGCTAGCAGGAAAAAAAAGGCCATTTAAGTGTTCACACAATTGGCGCATACTGTCCAATTACATAGGCATGACGCGTACTGTCTTATTGTCCTATTGGAGCTGAAATCAGGACAGCTGAAAGCCAATCAGATTTAAGAATTTTGTTATAGTTATGATTAATAATATATTGTATTAGTGAATTTCAGAACAGATGTTTACAACATTCATTGTAAAAATAAATACAGTTTGTCACTGCATCAGATTTAATAGTATGTAACAACAATCAAGGACACCTATCTTGGATCACACTGCTCTTTCTCCCTTCCGATGTTGTTTTGTCATAGTTTTTTGAGGCCAACATTGAAAGGAAGAGGGAAAAGAATGTCGAGCACAGCATGTCAACATTACTACTCCAACTGAGCAAAGTTCTAATGTTACAAATTGTAGCTTCAAGTTAATGCTAATGTGAGAGCATCTATTCACATGCAAATATTTTTCTAAGGATAGCTTCTGCAATTTAACTTATTAATAAAGTATTTAAATTGTTCATCAACAGGATGCCTAGGCAACTAATTCTGTAATAAAATTATTAGTTTTGGCTCCATTAAATCATTTTCCATTGAGTAGAACAAATTATTGGAGCAGCCACTCAGAATGTGCAGCTCATTTACTGTTATATCCACAAGCTTCACTGTACAGTCAACTTCTTGGAAACACATTGTTGCCATTGTTCAGTCATTTTCTTTTACACTTCTTAATAGTAATATGCATCTTGTATTAAGTACATTTAAAAATGGCAACCATTGCAGCACCAACAGAGCCTTCTGAGTTGTCGCTCATCACAAGAGGCAACCCAAAAACCTGTTCAACTTGTTTTTGAAGAACCTGATTTCTTATCAGAGCACTGCTAGCGCCCACAATCCTTTGCACAACATACAGGTGAAGGAATTCTTTGGGTATCATTTCATTTAAATTTTCCACAAGTCCACGACAAAGTGAGAGTCCCACATCACCCAGTGAAATACATGTATTGTCTGACGAGAGATTGCTTACTTCAGCCCTCCTATCTGGCATGTGTCTCTCACTCCATAGTGTTGAAGTAATTTTCAGAGATGATAAAATCTTCTTCTCAGCACAATCAAGAATCCTCTGATAAATTTCATCAGTGGCTGGAAGGTGATCATTCAAACTAAGATCCCACATCCATGATGTTAACATTTGAACATATGTAGCCAAAACATTACCACCTTGGAATAAACAAAACTCTTTTACCTTCCACTTTTCATGGACTTATATTTGACCTTTTAAGTCATACATGTAATAGTGTCCAAGTATATGTAAAGAATTCATTAAATTGCTACATCCAAAGAAATAAATTGCACCATCCAAAAGTTATGTAAAAGGGGTTTCATTTGAATGAAAACACCTTGGGATGTCCTGCACTAATTCCATTAAGTGACAAATTAACCCAAAATAATTTGGTCTTACGATGAAAGGGAATTTTCAGTTTCCTCACGTAAATAGGCTCCCCTTGTGTCCCATGGTTGCCTTTTGGCAAATTTTCAATTTTCCAATTGTAAATTGTTGTTCCCCTTAGCTTGTGTCTGTCCTGTGCTTATAACACTCCAAGTTTGGCGAATTTGCAAACAAAAATTCAACAGATAAACAACCTGATAGTGATTCTGCAGTCATGACCTTCTTTCCTTGAAAGAATGGAAGGCATTTCACAGCCTTACTTGGCAGTTCACCAGTGAAAATATTGCCACTGTCATCAGGTACAACCACTGCTATTTGACTAGAAGTGCTGACATTCAGAACTGAAAGGTCAATGTAAGCTGAGTCTCATAAGAGAAAACAAAGAAGCACAATATTGATGGACAAATGGGAAATTCAGCTGAATTATAGAAATGTCTGACTGAAATTTCATCAGGTGCTAAAGTACAGTGTACCTGCGTCAGTTTCTGAAGAAATCGTGGAGAGCACTGCACAATGAAAGTCTCCCAGAGCCAGCCCGACTGAAATTCCAGAAGGAATGCCAAAAAATGGCCGTTGAAGTTTACCAGCTACAGCTGATTATTCAGCTACTACCGGCAGAAGATGGGTCTAACAGCTTGAAGAGTGCAATCTTCCCCACAGTACAAAATAACAGCTTGATTATAGGTTATTATCTACACAATTAGTATGGGTGGCGTGGGAAGTGATGAAAAATATGTGGAGTTAGTGTTGTGGTGACAAGGAGTTTCAATAAAAGAAGAATCTCACAACTTTTTGTAAAACTTCCAGATTTTCCTTTAGCAAGGGTTGGCATAGCCTGCGAACAGCAGATGTATTTCCAGTCGTCGCTTCTCTCCCTCCGAAAAATAACGCAGAGAGAGAAGCGATGTCCGGAAATACGTCTGCTGTTCACAGGCTAGGGTTGGCATGTCTGTGGCAGCAAACCTCAACTCAAACCTCACAAAAGTCCCCCCCCCCCCCACCCCAAAGTTGAAAAAAGGATAGTTTCTTTGAAGCCAGAAAAGACTAGCACATCCAAAGCCCGTAAAAATAGCGACGTCTGTCTGAGTAAGGTGAAGAGTAGCCAAAAATTCATTAGTACATCTTCTGTCTTCCCAAGTTATAACATTAGAAACATATTTGTTTTTGCTAGTATTCCAAGACTTGGCCATGCAATATCCTCGTTTCCACAAAACACAGCCATGCATTTGTCCGCATATCCCGATTCTGTTTACTCTGGCAAGGAGTTGTGGTGACAGTTGACCAAGAGCTGAGCATGTTGTAAAACAGACAGGATTTTTCTTACATCTTGTTCTACAAATGAAGTGTTCTTGTCTGAAATATTTGCATTTGTTTCCCTTCTAACGCTCTCAATAACTTCTCTAGTGTTATGACTCAATAAGTTCGCTTTGATCGAGGTTGTACCAATGTTGATTCCAAGAATAAATGTGTTGCAACAGCTGCATGGCGCTCATTTCGTTGCCTTCGTTCGCCATATTGTGTAACACAATAGTCTGCGTGACAATCAGATTTTCCAGTTCAAAGCAATTGTTCAAAGCAATTGTTCAAAGCAGGGCCGGTAAAGTAGGGGAGTAGTAGAACGAAAATATAATTCAGTGGTAGAGTCATGGAAGTAACAAGAGAAACCCTTTGAAAGAGATGTGTGTCTACTATTCCAACTAAACCTTGCCTGCGTGCAGACGTCTCGTATTTCCTATGTTGCACGCGGAAAAGGGACGTTGCAACGAAGGAAATAGGAGACGTCTACACGCCGGCAAACTAAACCTTCCGCGGAAAAAAAAAAAAAAAAAAAAAAAACATTTGCCTCTCGAAGACAGCATACCAGCACAAAGGAACGAGGAAGAAGTGCAAGAAAACAAATCAAGCCGCCATAATTCAGTGACAGCAGCAGTGTCTAATGGACAAACCACATCGCAAGCCCTGACCTTGACCCTGACCCCCAGCCCTGACCGAAGTCGAAAACAAGCGACATCTCTAAGCAGAGTACCAGTCCACTGCATCACACCTTTTTGCTCGGAGCGCTCGTTTCACCGCCCAACCTTTATCCGCCCTGCCCCACCTTTATCCTCCCTGGTGCAAAGGGCACCACGTCCGCAGTCTTGATCAAACATAAGACAGGGGACTCTGCCGGCAGGGAAAAATGAAAGTCGCAATCATTGGCGCTGGAGCAAGCGGCCTAACGTGCATAAAATCTTGCAAAGATGATGGTTTGGAGCCAGTGTGCTTTGAACAGGAATATTCTATTGGAGGACTGTGGTATTTTACAGAAGAAGAACGGCATAGCTCTGTTTACAGATCAACTGTAATCAACACCAGCAAAGAGATGATGTGCTTTTCAGATTTTCCAATACCCAAGGAGTATCCTCCGTATATGCGCCATGATAAAATCATACAATACTTCCATCTTTACGCTGAAGCGTTTGATCTCTACAAGCACATTCGATTCCGTACGAAAGTAGTTGATCTTAGAAAAACCTTTGATTTTGAAGAGAGCGGAAAATGGGAGATTGTCTTTCAAGAACTCAACGGGAAGGATTCTGGAGAAGACAAAGTAGAAGTTTATGATGCGGTGATGTTATGTGTCGGGCATCATTCAGAACCTTCGTGGCCAAATCCTAAGTTTCCGGGCCAGGACGAGTTTGCTGGCATAAAGATTCACAGTCATTCCTACAAGGATTTTAAACCCTTCGAAAACAAAAAGGTCCTGGTGTTGGGTACGTCAAACAGACATTCAGATAGCATTTATTTTAGCGAAATAAAAAAATAAGGCCTGGTTTTCATAAAGGAGATTGGTCCGGATTTATAAATGTTCTGGATGTATAACAATAAAATTATTAGATTATTCAAATCGCCAGGCGTTTATACTGGCCGGGGGGGACACTCAAGGAAAGTTTGAGTAGTGATGTGCTTACGAGGCCTTCAAACCCTGACCCAATTCATAACTAATGGGGAAGTGCTCTCCCTCCCCAGGCATATAAACACATCGTAAATTCAATAAAATTTATTCGGATACAAAGTATGAACTGTAGATCTGAGGCCCATCCCAAAAGTCCCGACAATGAATGGGCCCATGAAGCTGTTGTTGTTTACATGCAAGATAGAAGTTTCAACAGTTTTGCATCTAACATGATAAAACTATCAGTTAATATCAGTTAATAAAACGAAATGGAGTGTTTTACTAGCCAGGATCTGCGCCCTTATTCTTTTTATTTCGATTGATTTGGATATTTGATTTCGGGCCCAAAAAGTTATCAGGACCTTGGAGAAACGGGCCCCAGGATTCAAAATCCCTGGATATGCAACCAAACTGGGATGGTTTTTTTAAATTTTGGATTTATCTCTGTGGCAAAATGACAAAACAAATCAGGTACAAAAATGTTCCAGATACATTGTGAATTCAGAAAAATCTCCTCCAGTGTAAACGTGGCCTAAAGACCTGTAGCTTGTCGAGTCTTGGCTCTACAGCTCATAGAGTGACTAGTACTTATGTATTTTTTCGCAAATGAATGTTAGTGCAAATTGCCTTGTGCAAAATATAATGTAAATCACCTGATAAGGCACCCTGTGAGCAAAGCCTCCTTTTGATTCTTGAGTTAGGAGGAGAAAAGGAGGATCTGCCTGAATCACATAAAGCTTTTGAAGTCACAGAAGTCTGATGTTCTGGACGAGTCAATGTTGTTCTGAGTGCGCACATCCATTCATAATTTTGATAAAGCGATGGTCATATTTGAGCCCTCTGTACCAAGTGCACAGCCATTAGATTTGGGTTTGAAACTGACTATCCCAGGATCAAGCAGCATACACTCAAAAAGATCATACTCAATCTTACTGAATTTTTAAGTCCTTGCCTACTCTCTAACTTCCCATAAGCATATTAAAAGGGGTAGTTCCCTTTCAACAGGACATGTGTGTGTAAAATAGCGTGTTACTTTGTGTATATACAGGGTGGCAAAAGGGTTTTCTGTGACGCATGATGGGACCCAAATTATAAGCATTATGCATAAGCAGGCGCAAATTAGACACGTGAGGCGTGGTTGGGCATAGCATAATACGTGATTTACTATTTTCACAATGTGTGATGCATGTTTTTCCTTTGAAATTTCCATGATGGTTAATATCATTTGAAACTAGAAGCAGAGATATTAACAGCAGATAATTATGACACCAACTTGTTGCACTTATTTCTCGTTCCTTGACCTCCAGTTTCCTTAATTGGAATAGAATACTTGTTAATGTAGTTAATGTCTTATTTTATTATATAAACACCAATGAAATACCAGGTGAGCTTTTGCGTGAAAACATGATACCTTCACATGTGAAAATAACATGTTATGTGAAAAGATCACCGTTGCTATTGCTGTATAATAAATTGCACCTTTCACAGCCAAAAGCTATTGAAGTGAAATGGTTTGGTATTTCATTGGTGTTTATGTAATAAAAAATAGAACATTACATGGTCGCTTGGAGATACAAAATTTCTCCTCTCATGTTGAAAAGTATTATTCACCACTCGAAGAGAAATTTATTTATCGCTGCACGGCCATGTAATATTCTCTATTTAATTTTCTGTGGTGCGTGATAGCTTAAAAAAAAATCAGCATGATGCATGATAGGTTCCCCCCCCCCCACCCATTTGCTGCCCTGTATCTAGCTAACAGTTTTTATGTGAATATTAATCAAATAATTTGATTAATATTCACAGACAGACCTTTCTATACAAATTTATATTTTGAGTGTTTGACATTTCCGACCAGTCAGTCATTTTTTCCATCAAAATGCGTAAATTATTCCAGAGGAGAAAGCACCAGCTTGTCAACTGAGAAATAAACCAGTCAGTTATCTTGACCAGTGAGAGCTTGTCTTGGGGGTTAACAAAGGGTTGCATGTCCTGCAGTATATAAATCATTTTACATACCATTGTAAATAATATGATTAATACACTGTTATTATTGTTTTTTGGTGCAGGTATAGGAAACTCTGGAGGAGACATTGCTGTGGAACTTAGTCGCCACTCTTCACAAGTCTTCCTCAGCACTCGCAGGGGTGCATGGGTGCTGTCCCGCCTTGGGAAAGGTGGTGAGCCCACAGACCAACAAGCAGGGAGACGATTTATATGGTATTTACCTAGAAAATTACTTGGTTACCTTTTTCACAAGGTAGTAAATGAAAGATTTGATCATGAAGCATTTGCATTGCACCCCCAACATCCTATTACTGCTCAGCATCCTATGGTTAATGATGACCTTCCCCATCGCATCATCACAGGAAGTGTGGTTGTTAAGCCTAACGTGAGCCACTTCACTAAGGCAGGAGTTGTTTTTGATGATGGTTCTGAAGTGAATGACTTGGATGTAGTGATCTTTTGCACAGGATACAAGATAGGATTCAAGTTTATAGACCATTCCATTTTGCCTGTAAATGATAACATGGTTGAATTGTACAAATATGTATTTCCACCAAACCTGGCAAAACCAACTCTTGCTGTTCTTGGTTGCGTTCAGCCCCTCGGAGCTATTTTTCCTATATCAGAGTTACAAGCACGCTGGGCAACGCAAGTCTTCATTGGAAAGAAATCACTCCCCACGAAGGTTGCTATGATGGAAAACATAAAAAGGAAAAAAGAAGATATGGCAAAGCGATACTATGCTACTAAGCGTCACACCATACAGGTGAGATGCCATAATAATTATAGAACCTCAAAATTTGTGAGAAGAAAAGTACCCTCAGTAACATGTTCTAACATTCTACAATATTTATCAACTCTAAAAAACATTTTTCACATGGAAAACACCCATGGCCACTTTAAGACTGGTTCTGATATGCTGCCAGTGTTCTTCCAAGGTATTTTAAGGCTAAGCAGGCCACCTTGCTTAATTCGCTGGAAATTAAAACGCTGCCACTTGGCTTAAAAACCGAAGATTTAACTCAACAAAATGAAGCTTAAGTTGACATCTAGAACTAGCTATTTCAAAGAAGAAATCACCCAATATAAAAATTGATGAAATATCGCCTGGTGTTTCTATTAGAGTGTTTTCTCACAATTAATTGATTATAAAATATAATTTACTGTTGGATGAATATTTTCAAACTTGTGATGCATTGGTTTCAATGAACACAAATGGCAGCCATCATAAAGGGCCATTCAAGAAGCTTAGCTCACCTTTTAGGTAGTTCAAAATCAGGAACTCGGTCAATCAAAGATGCATGGAACATAAATGAAAAGCTTGTCAAAGCAAACTGAGTTCTTTTTTCTCTGGAAAAAGGACAGAAAAGTGATGGAAATCTGGTGGAAGAAATTCAGAGATCTATATTGACACCAGATCTCCCAAAATCAATTATTCCAAACAGCAAAAATCAGGTTTTGATCCAGCATGAGTATGTTTCCAAGTTTTTCTTAATTTTTGCTCAGACAAGAGAGCAGGCTTCATACAAACACTGTTGAAAATCATATGAGAAATACCCTCTAACATCCTGCACAGACATTTGTAGGGCTTTGTCACATGTTAATACCCCCTGTAGGCCTTCCTTAAATCCTAGTGAGAACATTGGCTACTGACCTGGGGGAGGTTGTTCGAATCTGATGGGTTTAACTAACCTCGAGTATGTTAGGCCTAACCAGAGATTAAATTTCTTAAGCACAGATTTGTTAACTTTAGGTTAAAATTGCATTGTCTGAAGCACAGTTAGTATTAGAGGGCTGGTTAATAGTTAACCTTGGGTTTACTGCGACTGACTTGCAGTTTGCATCCCATAGTACCTTATTACATGAAATCTTGGCAAAACATTAATTTAGCAATTATTTTGAAAAATCCTCAATATTTAGTGGCCCTTGAATTTAGTGATTTTTTAATAATATTTTGGAATGTAAGTGACTTAATTTTCACGATTTCACAAACTGAAACTTTGGCGTATTAAGTTATTCAAAACTTTTACAACAACAACAGAACATTTATGTGATGAAATCAAACATCAACAGCTTCATTTTAATCAAAATTATACCACATTCTGAAACTAATTGAACGAAACAAACGAAACTGCAACTACTGTAATGTCATATCTCAGATTTAAGGTACACAAAGTCAATTATACAGGTCATAATCAACCATCAAATAGCATATGTGTATGAAAGTGATCAGATGGCGGAATTTCATATTGTGCTCATTTTAATTTAGTGACGATTTAAATTTAACAACACTTAATTCTTACGCATTTTAATTTAATGATTTTTAGAATTTAAGAAAAATCACTGAATTCACCATAAAAAAATTATTTCAGTGTTGTATAAATTTCATGTAGAGTGGGACCTCAATTTAACAAAGGCCCAAGGAATTGGCAAAATTTGTTCACTATAAAGAGGTTTTGTTATATCAAGGTTTTTTTTTTGGGATATATTTTACTATTACTGGGGTAAAGAAAATCATTTGTTTTATCAAAGACTTCATTTTATAGAGGTTCGTTAAATCAAGGTTCCACTGTATTAAGGTACTTTTAGTTCTTTTATGTCCTAAAATGGGGTAGCTACAGGTGGACAAAAAAATATGCAAACCCAGAAAACATATATATGTAGCCTCAGATATTGCCCTTAACCAAGAAAGTCAAAGAAAAATTGCCCATTTCGCTAAGTATGTTAACAAACAGTGTGACAAGCCAAAGGAAAAAAGTGTTGTCACAAATAACACCAAAACCATGCTGTAGGCCTGGAGAAGAAAGCAGTGGTGAAAGTCTGAGAGAAAAGGCAGAATCGATCTTCCTTCTTGTGCATAGTTTATATAATTCACAAACTTTCAAAAAGAAACAAAGAGAACTGGTGGGCTCTATTAGGTCTTCATCTGTAAAATTTTCAATGTCTATCTTGTATCACTCAGGTTGACTACATTCCATACTGTGATGAAATAGCCAGTGAGGTTGGTTGTAAACCAGACTTGTGCAGGCTCTTTTTCAGTGACCCAGTCTTGGCCCTAAGGTGCTTTTTTGGACCCTGTACACCAGCACAGTATCGTCTTATGGGACCTGGTACATGGGTGGGTGCAAAAAAGGCCATTGAAGATGCTCCTGGAAATGTGATTTATGCAACAAAGACCCGCACTTCACCACACGAGAAGAAAATGAAATCCACAGACTGAAACACACAACCTAAAGGTTTTGGTTTTAGTAGTTGTGTTGGTTGCTATCTTTCTGAGATACATACAGTGATAAGTAATTCAGCCATCAGGTGTTATTGTGAATTTTACTGCTTAGCTTCTATAATTAATTTGTAGTACTTCAGTTCAACCTCTCTCCAATGGCCACCTTGGAATATATGACCGTGACATGTAATAACAAACCAGGGTTTACGCTTATCTTACATTTTTCTCAGATCCACAAAGAAATACACTATCAAGTTACACTTGCCAGGTTTCACCACATATGATCATTAAAAATATTAATTTAAAATATAGTCAACTCCCGATAACTCGAACGTTCAAGGGAAATCAAAAGAAGTTTGAGTTATCGGGAGTTTGAAGCAATGACCGGAAGTAAGGAAATAAGTAAATGGATGGGGAGGAAATGCAATTAAGCAGTGAAGTATACAAGGATGGACACTGAATTTGAACTGGAGTGGCAAAAAAGTAAAGACAAAGAATTGACTCGGTTGTTTCGAAATAGATTAAATATTTCGGACTTCAGTACACGGTTTTTCCCGACTTGTCACTTGCTTATAACATGATTCGAGTTATCGAGGGGAAAATTGTATAGAAACGATCTGAAGGAGAACAAAAATTACTTCAAGTTAGTGGGAGTTTCAAGTTGTCGAGGGTTCGAGTTACCGAGGGTAAAATTACAGTTGATGTAAGAAGGAAATCCAGAGGAAAGCGACTTTGGTTCAAGTTAGTGTGAGGTTCAAGTTAGCGAGGGTTGGAGTTATCGGGAGTCAACTGTATGCTTATTTTTCAACAAAACAGTCTCAATACACAATCTGCATCAAACAATGATATTAATACAGAAGGACAAATTATAGGAAATTCTCTTTAAAATTCAGAGGAGCTCAACGCTGAAATGATCTACCAGAGGAATTAAAAAAATAAAATATTTAAATGTAATGTTCAAAAGATTACCAGGAAATTATGTACAAAATCAAGTGTAGATTTTTAGCAATCAAAACTACACAAACAAGCTATAAACAAGCTTATTAAAACAAGGGCTCTTCCCAGAAAACCTCATCAAAACTTGCTAAGATCTCCTGCAACCATAACATTAAGATTTTTAGCAGGCTTACATATTGTATGATGTTTTTATTGCTGATCATTTTGTTGCCAGTTACTAAAGTTAAAGACAATTAAGATGGAAAAATTAAATTTGAAAAAGGATCTACTAACAGTAATAATTATTTTACATTGCTTGTAGGAAACATATTTTGAGCTCTTGCTTTTGGAATCTTCAGTTACTTTCTTAAAAAGATAAATTTAAAATATAAATTCTAAGCTCTTCAATAAAGCCTTCAAAACACAGAAAAGCCAATAAGAACAGCATGTGGCACATAGCATATATATAATTTCAAAACAAAACTGGTACAAGACAGGGGTAGGTCAATAAATTAAGATCATACTCAAACAGCAAGAACACTGTGGTGCAGGGTAAGATTCAGTAGTCATTTTAGGGGCATTACTTCAACTCACCCCTTTAACTACCCCAGAACTCCCCTTCCTCTTATCCAGTTCAAATCAAATCAAATCAAAAACTTTATTTCACTTCGAATTTCAAAAGATAGCATCAACCAATGCTAATATCTCCAAAGGAAAAGCAAAAACAAATAGAAAATAAATTACAAAGGTAATTAGAATAAAGTAAATACTATATATTATGTACAAGTTTAAGATAATGTAGAAACAAGAAAATTATTATATATATTGTGATTTAGTACAGTAACTAGTGATAATTAAAACTAATTACAAAAGAAGCAGCATTTATTATCAAAGCTAATGCTCTTAATTTTTGATTTGAAAACATGTAATGATTCAGCAGTTCTAAGTACCTCTGGCCTCTGGGAGCATATTCCAATATTTGCTGGCAGAGTAGCAAAAGGAGTGCAAACCATATTTGGTTGATTGAACTCTGGGAATACTAAGAGAGTGTTTACCACGCAAATTGTAAGAAGAATTTCTTTCTATCAGTAGCTCATTAATATAACTAGGGACCAGACCGTGAAAAGACTTATACACAAGAGTTAACATATCATGTATTCTGCGATTGTGCAGGCTAGGCCAATTATTGATGTTACTTAGAAGTTTGTCATAGGAACTATGATATTCATTAAAAATGAAATGCAAGCAGCTCTGGTTGATCCACGCAAGTTTGCCGCAATAATGCCAAATAGTTGGGTTGTAGTTGGTGTTGACCTAAAACATCCCAGCTTCTAGGAATGATATTTTCACAAGTCACTTTTGGGCCACTCTTGTTTATTGCCTGAGCAGTCAAAATAAGGAGGCTCTGGGATCAGGAAGAGTTTTTGAGCAATGTCATTGGCTATGAGGTGAAATGCCCTTACTGTATGAGTTGGTGAAAACTTCAGACAAGAGTGGTGCATTTTGTGCTCTCTGATTACTTGACCTAAGACCAAGGGTCAGTATCCTCACTTTTAACCGGAAATAACTGGAACAACATGGGGTTTTTTGGGATGGTTATTAAAGTTTTGGTCCAGGATTTTTGGTGGGGTTTTGTTTGGAAGCCCTAGGGACTTTGAGGACTTTTGATCCCCCCCCCCCCCCCCCCCCACTTCAATCATCCCTGACACCAATGTGCTGCTGGTGGACATTTTCATGTTCCAATTTACTATAATCTGGACTGGGAAGGGATTCAGAAGCTTGTGGATGAAAAGAGGATTTTTCTGCCAGATAGCAATATTCATGGTGGTATGTATAAAATTGATGCTTTGTAGGTCCATGTCATTACTTTCAAAGACAACCAAAGGAAAATAGAGCCAAAAGAGGGGGGTGGTGGTGGTGGCTGACACAAATTCAAGGAGGTGATTTAACGTCACTAGAAAAGTTTACTCGACAACATTCATATTCTTGCTCAGTTGTATTATAGTACATGTACGGGAAACCTGATTGATCAGCAGACTTAGCCAACTTAGGGGTAGTTATACTTATTATTATGACTCACACATTATTTTGGGTAGGAAGGTGACTGAGCAAGAATGAATTATTTCCATGCTAAATCAGAATGTATCATCTAAAGTTAGATTATTGCATATGAAACTGTCTGACTTGCCAGTTAACGGCCTATTTATTTACCTGAAGGTGGTGGACCCCAGGTAGGTGAGGTAACCCAGTCAGGTAACCTGCCTTTCAATATAATCTCTCATTTTAATTTGATCACATTTACATGATAGGTGGGGTGACCTGCCACAAGTTACCTCTCCTATCTGGGGTCCCCCACCTCCATGTAAACAGGTCCTAAATCTGTTAATTAGGTGTATTCAAACTTTATCACTATGAGTGTTGTGAATAGGGCACCAATTTGAGCATGTATGCTGTGCATATTGACAGCAGCATGGGGGATTTGTAAGTCACGTTCTTTTTTATCTATTTATTCAAGTTACTTACAAAAGTTTCCATTTACTTTTCCTCACCAGATGGGTTGAACATGCCATTTTCTGACTACTATCAAGTGGACTGGACTCTGGGCCCCAGTGTTCTTGTCATTGGAGGGGAGACCACAGGTCTTGGAAAGACTGTAAAGAAATTAGCTCATGAAAACAAAGGACACATTGTTCATGTGCCGATGGTGAGCAAACTGGACAGTTTAAGTGCAGCAATGGCTGGTACTGTAATCATATATGAGGCATACAGACAAGTGATTACTGCTACGCCGGCAAAAAGATAGCATCAAAAAATAAATAGAGTGGAGTCCAATTCAGTATGTAATCAAACAAGTGATTAAAAACATCGGACGACTACGTAGCGGGAGTTCAATTTGCTTAATCACGAGTATGATTAGTTATGGTAACAGGACTGAGTGGAGTCCGATTCGGTCTGTAATCATATGAGTGATTAACAAAATCAGACTCCCACTACTGTTTAATCATAAGTATGATTACAGACCGAATTGGGCGACACAGAGTTCTGTTACCAATTAATCATAACTTTAACAAAATTTGTGATATATAGGGCTCTTTTTTAAAATAAAAACACAAGAAATTCCAAGACCTTTTTTTTTGCCAGAAGTGAAAAAAAGCCATTTAAGTGAGCACGTGATGGTGCGTACTGTCCAATTACTTAGGTATAACGCGTATTGTCCTATTAAACTATCCTAGGCTAAATCAGGGCAGTTGATAGCCAATCAGATTTGAGAATTTTGTTATAGTTATGATTACAGACAGAATTGGACAAGGGGAAGTTCTGTTAACAATTAATCATGACTATAACAAAATTTCTGACGTTTTAGCCCTCTTGAAAATAAAAAAAAACACAAGAAATTCAAAGAGTTTTCTTGCTAGCATGGAAAAAAAGCCATTTAAGTGTGCGTGCTATGGCGTGTACTGTCCAATTACACAGGAGCATGACACATGCTGTCCTATTACACTTTTAGTGCTGAAATCAGGACAGTTGATAGCCAATAAGAAATAAGAATTTTGCTATAGTTATGATTAATAATAATAATATTGTATTAGTGAACATTTTCAAAACAGATGTTTTTACAACATTCATTGTAAAAATAAATACAGTTTGTTACTGCGTCAGTTTTAATATTATGTAACTGCAATCAAGGACACCTATCTTGGCTCACACTGCTCTAGTACATGTACCTGCCTTTCTCCCTTCCAATGTTGTTTTGTCATGGTTTTTTGAGGCCAACATTGAAAAGAAGAGGGAAAAGGATGTCGAGCACAACATGTCCACATTAGTACTCTTATTGAGTAAAGTTCTAATGTTACGAATTGTAGCTTCAAGTCAACACTTATGTGAGAGCATCTACAAACATTAATAATCTAAGGAGACAAGACTAGTAACTGCTAGTTGCTCCCGCAATGATATATTTTATAGATAAAATTGTTCATCACTAGGACACCTAGGAGGGCAATTCCATTATTATTAGTTTTGGCTCCATTAAATCCTTTTCCGATGAGTAGAACATTTAAGGAGCAGCCTCTCAGAATGTGAAGCTCATTTAGTTAATTGTTCCCACAAGCTTTATTGCACAGTCAACTTCTTGCAAATACTTCTAAAATGAACACTTAAGGGTGGTTTCCTGCATTGTTCAGTCAGTTTCTTTTACCCCTTTAATAGTAATAATTATGGTCTCTGCAAAGTGCATCTTGTATTAAGTGCATTCTAAAATAGCAGCCATTGCAGCACCAACTGACTCTTCTGAGTTGTCACTCATCGCAAGAGGTAACCCAAAAACCTGTTCAACTTGTTTTTGAAGAACCTGATTTCTTATTAAAGCACTTCCAGTGCCTACAATCCTTTGCACGCCATGCAGGTGAAGGAATTCTTTGGGCATCATTTCATGTAAATTTTCCACAAGTCCACGACAAAGTGAGAGTCCCACATCACCCAGTGAAATATTGTCTGATGAGAGATTGCTTACTTCAGCCCTCCTATCTGGCATGTGTCGCTCACCCCATAGTGTTGCAGTAATTTTTAGAGATGATGAACTCTTCTTCTCAGCACAATCAAGAATCCTCTGATAAATTTCATCAGTGGCTGGAAGGTGATCATTCAAACCAAGATCCCTCATCCATGATGTTAACATTTGAACATATGTAGCCAAAACATTACCACCTTGGAATAAACAAAACTCTTTTACCTTCCACTTTTCATAGACTTATATTAGACCTTTTCAGTCCTACATGTAATAGTGCCCAAATATATGTAAAGAATTCATTAAATTCTTACATCCAAAGAAATAAATTGCACCATCCAAAAGTTATGTAAAAGGGGTTTCATTTGAATGAAAACACTTAGGATGTCCTCCACTAATTATTTCCATTAAGTGACAAATTAACGCTAAATAATTTGGTCTTAGGATGAAAGGGAATTTTCAGTTTCCTCACATAAATAGGCTCCCCTTGTGTCCTATGGTTATAACACTTGTATTTTGGCAAATTTTCAGTTTTCCAATGCTTTTGTCTGTCCTATGGTTATAACACTCCAAGTTTGGCAAATTTGCAAACAAAAATTCAACAGATAAACAACCTGATAGTGATGCTGCAGTCATGACCTTCTTTCCTTGAAAGAATGGAAGGCATTTCACAGCCTTACTCGGCAGTTCACCAGTGAAAATATTGCCTTTGTCATCAGGTACAACCACTGCTAGTTGACTAGAAGTGCTGACATTCAGAACTGAAAGGTCAATGTATAAAGCTAAGTATCATAAGAGAAAACAAAGAAGTGCAATATTGATGAACAAATGGGAAATTCAGCTGAATTATAGAAATGTCTAACTGAAGTTTCATCAGTGTACCTGCATCAGTTTCTGAAGAAATCGTGGAAAGCACTGCACATTGAAAGTCTCCCAGAGCCAGCCCGACTGAAATTCCAGAAGGAATGCCAAACAATGGCTGTTGAAGTTTACCAGCTACAGCTGATGATTCAGCTACTACAGGCAGAAGATGGGTGGGGAAGTTTGCACTCTTCAAGCTGTTAGAGAGTACAAAATGACAGCTTGATTATAGGTTATTATCTACACAATTAGAATGGGTGGGGTGGGAAGTTATGAAAAATATCTGGAGTTAGAGTTGCGGTCACCAGGAGTTTCTATCAATAAAAGAAGAATCTCACAACTTTTTGTAAGACTTCCAGATTTTCCTGTTGGGTTGGCAAGTCTGTAGCAAGAAACATGGTTTTTGTCTTCGGTGGTAAACCTCAACACAAACCTCCCAAAAGTCCCCCCCCCCAAAGTTTAAACCCCTTATCAAAGATAACCTCCAAAGGGGTATAGAATGGTATGTCAAAAAAATGTTGGTCTCAGAAAATTTTGGCTTGATCTTAAAATCTCAGAAGTATTTTTGATAGGTCTCAAAGTCTTGTTTTCAGGTGATTTTTTTGCATCTTGGACTCTCAAATCTTTTTCCTGGCGGGTCTCAGAGTTGCAGATTTGTTGTTTTTTCTTTCTGTTTGTTCTTCCTTCAGGAATTTAATTTTCCAGAGTTCATGGAATGCGATATAGCTTATCGATATGAACTTGTAGATTAAGACAGTGAAATGAGACAAAGCAGTATACTGGTGGGCTTCTGCTAGCTTTTGGTCATTTTATTTAGTTTTATTTGTACTGTAAACTTGAAATTTTCTGCGCTTAGAGTCTTTAGGCGGAATTTTTAGAAGTATAGTCTCGGGATTAGAAGTGATTATTACATGCGGGGACATTTAGGTTATCCGAGTGACACCTGCCCCTTAAACAACAGATCATTCGCGATTAATTCCACAGGGTGCAGAGGAGTTCTTTGTGACGGTAGGCGAAGCGAAAAGTTTACCGAGCCGATCGTACAATTCGTCTGTGTTTACTGTATACTCAACAATCAAACCGTCAGCGATCATAAAATTTCACTACAATACATGTTATTCCTCCGCACTCTGTGTTAATTCTAATACACTTATTACATGCGGGAACGTGTGGGTTGTCCTAGTGACACCCACCCCTTGATAAAATAATTCACATGTCACCCTTGCTTAACTTCAATGCTTATCTATTTCGCCACCTTAAGTTCGAAATTCGACTCTAACCGTAGGCGAACAGGCCGTAGGCGAAACGACCCGTAGGCGAAACGACCGGATACCGATAAAAACGCTGAAGTCTTGGTCTCGAATTTTGAAACCAGGGTCTCAAATCACAGACTTGCAAAGTTTCAAATTTACCAATCTATACCTCTCATAGGGGCACACCCTGGGACCAATCAAATCTTGGTGCTTGGAGTGGTGAGGTTTAACGGTTTATAAAGTACTACATGGCCTGAAATGGTTATTATTTTAGCCCTAGTAAGACTTACAGGTCCAACTCCCACTTCATGTTCTCAACATCAAAATAACCCCAGCTGACAGCATTCTGAGAAGACATACAAGGCTCTTCCAATTGACACAACAAACACACAATGAAATCCATGATCGTTCCTGCACAGTCATAACGTTCTAGAAGACTAGGATAGTTTCTTTGAAGCCAGAAAAGACTAGCACATCCAAAGCCTGTAGAAATAGCGACGTCTGTCTGAGTAAGGGGAAGAGTAGCCAAAAATTCATTAGTACATCTTCTGTCTTCCCAAGTTATAAGATTGGAAGCATTGTTTTTACTAGTATCCCAAGACTTGGCCATGCAATATCCTCGTTTCCACAAAACGCAGCCATGCATTTGTCCGCATATCCCAATTCTGTTTACTCTGGCAAGGAGCTGTGGTGACAGTTGACCAAGAGCATGCTGTAAAACAGACAGGATTTTCGTTACATCTTGTTCTACAAATGACGTGTCCTTGTCTGAAATATTTGCATTTGTTTCCCTTCTAACGCTCTCAATAACTTCTCTAGTGTTATGACTCAATAAGCTCGCTTTGATCGAGGTTGTACCAATGTCGATTCCAAGGATAAATGTGTTGGAACAGCTGGCGCTCATTTCGTTGCCTTCATCCGCCATATTGTGTAACGCAATAGTCTGCGTGACAAACAGATTTTCCAGTGACGGTGCAAATATCTGCACATGCACAAGTAATTCGGACTCAAACATAAGACACGGGACTCTGCCCGCCGGGAAAAATGAAAGTTGCAATCATCGGCGCTGGAGCAAGCGGCCTAACCTGCATAAAATCTTGCAAAGATGATGGTTTGGAGCCAGTGTGCTTTGAACAAGAGGATTCCATCGGAGGACTGTGGTATTTTACAGAAGAGGAGCGGCATAGCTCTGTTTACAGATCAACTGTAATCAACACCAGTAAAGAGATGATGTGTTTTTCAGATTTTCCAATACCTAAGGAGTATCCACCGTATATGCGCCATGATAAAATCGTACAATACTTCCATCTTTACGCTGAAGCGTTTGATCTCTACAAGCACATTCGATTCCGTACGAAAGTAGTCGATCTTAGAAAAACGTTTGATTTTGAAGAGAGCGGAAAATGGGAGATTGTCTTTCAAGAACTCAACGGGAAGAATCCTGGAGAAGACAAAGTAGAAGTTTATGATGCGGTGATGTTATGTGTCGGGCATCATTCAGAACCTTCGTGGCCAAATCCTAAGTTTCCGGGCCAGGACGAGTTTGCTGGCATAAAGATTCACAGTCATTCCTACAAGGATTTTAAACCCTTCGAAAACAAAAAGGTTCTGGTGTTGGGTACGTCAAACAGACAGTCAGATAGCATTTATTTTAGCGAAATAAAAAATTAAGGCCTGGTTTACATAAAGGAGATTGGTCCGGATTTATAAATGTTCTGGATGTATAACAATAAAATTTAATATTAGATTATGCAAATAGCCAGGTGTTTATACTGGCCGGGGGGACACTCAAGGAAAGTTTGGGTGGTGATGTGCAGACGAGGCCTTCAAACCCTGACCCAATTCACTAATTCACACCTAATGGGGAAGTGCTCTCCCTCCCTTGGCATTTAAACAATTTACAACACTGGTTGGGGGACTTTGCCAGACTGCTTAAGGTGCAGGTTACAAGTAATGAGGGAATGAGTACTGATGCCCCCATACATGAGTGTGAAAGTGAGATAGACCACTACACTGGGCACTACGTACCCTACTCTTTATAAAGAGTGTGTGGGTTCTTTAACGTCCTACAGATTTATTACATGTGCAAGGGCTTGTGAGACGGGGCCTACAGTTTATCGTCCTTATCCAAGTAGACTAGAAAGTCTAACCGTTTGCAGATGTCATTACAAAGGCAGCACTTTCTCCTCAGTTATTTAAAGACCCTGAGTGTTGGTCTGGCCGGGATTTGAACCTATGCCCTCCCCTCAGCAGACCGGGGCTTATCCCATTGAGCTAACCGGGCGGCAGTTATGGTGATGGTTAATATCATTTGAAACTAGAAGCAGAGACATTAACAATAGATAGTTATGACACCAACTTCTTGCACGTTTTTCTCTTTCCTTGACCTCTGATTTCCTTGGAATAGAATACTTGTTAATGTAGTTAATGTTTT
>OZ037785.1:2347659-2360159 GCA_964035525.1 Porites cylindrica | reverse complement strand
ATAAAATGACTGGACTAAAGCCTATGTTGACATTTAGAACTAGTTATTTCAGAGAAGAAATCACTCTATAAAAGTTAATGAAACATTGTCTGGTGTTTCTATTTGAGTGTTTTCTCACAATTGTTCATTGATTATAAAATTGATTTACTGTTGGATGAATATTTTTAAACCTGTGATGCATTGCTTTCACTAAACACAAACAGCAGCCATCACAAAGGGCCATTCAAGAAGCTTAGATGGAAAACGAAATGAAATTCTTACACTCACTCTTTAGGGAGTTTCAAAGTCAAGAACTTGGTCAATCAAAGATGTGTGAAACGAAAATAAAAAGCTGGTCAAAACATTTACTGAGTTCTTTTTTTCTGTGGAGAAAGACAGAAAATTGATGGAAATGTGGTGGAAGAAGTTCATGCAGAGACCTAAAACAACACCAGATCTTCCAAAATCACTTATTCCAAACAGCAAAAATCAGGTTTTCATCCAGCATGACCATTTCCAAGTTTTTCTTAATTTTTTTTTCAGGCAAGAGAGCAGGCTTCATACAAACACTGTTGAAAACCACAGTCAAAATACCACCTAACATCCAATGCAGACATTCTTAGGGCTTCATGTTGTCACATGTTAATACCCCCTGGCCTTCCTTAAATCCTAAGGAGAACACTGGCTGCTCACCTGGGGTCGGTTGTTCAAATCAGATGGGTTTAACTAATCCCGGGTATGTTAGGCCTAACCAGAGATTAAATTTCTCAACCACGGATTTGTTAACTTTAGGTTGAAATTGCATTGTTCAAAGTGCAGTTAGAGGACTGGCTAGTTAACCTTGGGTTTACTGCAACTAACTTGCAGTTTGCATCCCATAATACCTTATTACATGAAATGTTGGCGACATATTAATTTAGCGATTTTGAAAAATCCTTTTTTAGTGGCACTTTAATTTAGCAATTTTTCAAAATTATTGTGTAATGTAAGTGACTTAATTTTCGCATTTTCACAAACTGAAACTTTGGCAAATTAAGGTATTCAAAACTTTTTCGACGACAATAAAACATTTATGTGATAAAATCAAACATCAGTAGCTTCCTTTTAATTAAAATCATACAACATTCTGAAACTTAATTTTGAACAAAACAAACAAAACTGCAACTACTGTAATGCTATGACCTCACTCAGATTCAAGGTACACAAAGTCAATAATACAGGTCATAATCGACTCTCAAATAGGATATGTGTGTGAAAGTGATCAGATGGTGAAATTTCATATAATTGTACTCATTTAAATTAACCCATTTGCTCCTGGAGATTTTGCCGAAAAATGCGTTTTGAAGCTAGTAGAGTGGTTTTCTGGTCACTGTTGTGCTATAAAGAGCTAAAACTTACCACAAACCGGTTTACAGGTCGTACCCTTCATAGCCTTCTGATCCAGATGCAAAATATCAGCTTGCGAAGTTCGGGCATGTGCAGAAAGCAAAATTTCGAGTTTTTGGGTTTAAAAGTGACACAGCAGTCTTGACTTTTACTTTTCGCTTTTCTTGCCTCATTTTTTTTTTCGCTTGCTGGGCATTTAGTAGGCTTCATTTTGGTGGGAATAGTTTTTAGGAAAGCTTTTATGATCTTAGGATTACGTGAAAGGAAAGGTAGGTGGGCAATAGAACAAGATTTTCATGGAGATTTTCACGTCAATGTTACGTGGTTTTTTGCCTCTTTCTCCGGTGTCCTTGACTGAATTGTGCTCATTCTGGTATGGTTTGAAAGATCTCTTCACTCTGCACAAGTTAGCAGACAAAGTTGTCCTTGACCATTAAAACTGATGACGTCACAAAGGGTAGAAAGGACGTGGATCCGCACGGGCGGTTACGGGCGGTTCAGGGGTGAATGGGTTAAGTGACAATTTAAATTTAGTAACACTTAATTTTGATGCCTTTTACTTTAACGATTTTAAGAATTTTCGAAAAATCGCTGAATTCGCCAAATTTTATTGTCACCAAAATTTCATGTACAATGGAACCCCGATTTAACAAAGGGCCAAGGGACTGACAACATTTGTTCACTATAATTCATTATATCGAGGTTCTTTTTCATATATTTTCTACTATTGGGGAAAAGAAAATCATTTGTTATATCGAGGACTTTGTTATATAGATATAGGTTCGTTAAATCAAGGTTCCACTGTATTAAGGTACTTTTAGTTCTTTTATGTCCTCAAACATAAGAGGAGGAAAAATAAGTAAACCCAGAAAACTTATTTCTTGCCTCAGATTTGCTATTAACCAAGAAAGTCAAAGAAAAATTGCACGTTTCACAAAGTATGTTGACAAACAGTGTGACAAGCCAAAGGAAAAAAGTGTGGACACAAATAACACCAAAACCATCACTGCGTTCGGTCTGTAATGAAGACCTTGGTCAAGATTCTCCCATACAGACCTCCCGCTCAGTTAATAAGAGCTAAATATAAACACCAATGAAATACCAGGTGAGCTTTTGTGCGAAAACAGATCCTTACACGTGAAAATAACATGTTATCTTCACATGTGAAAAGATCACCGTTGCTATGGCTGCATAATAAATTGCATCTTTCACAGCCAAAAGCTATTGAAGTGAAATAGTTTGGTATTTCATTGGTGTTTATATAATATAAATAAAAATAGAACATTACATGGTCGCTTGGAGATACAAAATTTCTCTTCTCACATTGAAAAGTATTATTCACCACTCGAAGAGAATTTTTTTTATCGCCGCACAGCCATGTGATATCTTCTTTTTTATCTTTCCATGATGCGTGATAGCTTTAAAATCAGCGTGATGCATGATAGGTTCCTCCCCCCCATTTGCTGCCCTGTATAAAGCTAACAATTTTCATTTGAATATAATCAAATTACTTTTTGAGTAAACAGAATGGGTTAAGTGACAATTTAAATTTAGTAACACTTAATTTTGATGCCTTTTACTTTAACAATTTTAAGAATTTTCGAAAAATCGCTGAATTTGCCAAATTTTAGTGTCACCAAAATTTCATGTACAATGGAGCCCCGATTTAACAAAGGGCCAAGGGACTGACAACATTTGTTCACTATAATTCATTATATCGAGGTTCTTTTTCATATATTTTCTACTATTGGGGAAAAGAAAATCATTCGTTATATCGAGGACTTTGTTATATAGATATAGGTTCGGTAAATCGAGGTTCCACTGTATTAAGGTACTTTTAGTTCTTTTATGTCCTCAAACATAAGAGGAGGAAAAATAAGTAAACTCAGAAAACTTATTTCTTGCCTCAGATTTACTATTAACCAAGAAAGTCAAAGAAAAATTGCACGTTTCACAAAGTATGTTGACAAACAGTGTGACAAGCCAAAGGAAAAAAGTGTGGACACAAATAACACCAAAACCATACTGTAGGCCTGGTGAAAGTCCCAGGCCAGAGAAGTGGCAGAATCTTCCTTCTTGTGCCTAGTTTATAATAATTCACAAACTTTCAAAAAGAAACAAAGAGAACTGGTGGGCTCTAAGGTCTTCATAAAATTTTCAATGTTTATCTCTTATCACTCAGGTTGACTACATTCCATACTGTGATGAAATAGCCAGTGAGGTTGGTTGTAAGCCAGACTTGTGCAGGCTCTTTGTCAGTGACCCAGTCTTGGCCCTAAGGTGCTTTTTTGGACCCTGTACACCAGCACAGTATCGTCTCATGGGACCTGGTACATGGGTGGGTGCAAAAAAGGCCATTGAAGATGCTCCTGGAAATGTGATTTATGCAACAAAGACCCGAACTTCACCACACGAGAAGAAAATGACATCCACAGAAACACACAGCCTAAAGATTTTGGTTTTAGTGGTTGTGTTGGTTGCTTTCTTTCTGAGATACATACAGTCATAGGTAATTCAGCCAGCAGATGTTATTGTAAATTTTACTTCTTAGCTTCTACAATAATGCAGTACTTCAGTTCAACCTTTCTTTAATGGCCACCTTGGAATATGTAACATGTAATAACAAACGAGGGTTTAAGCCATTTTTATTTTATTTTATCTTGTACATCTTTTTCAGATTCAGAAGGAAATACACTATCAAGTTACACTTGCCAGGTTTCACCACAAACAATCATTAAAAATATTAATTTAAAATATGCTTATTTTTCAATAAAACAGTCTCTATACACAATCTGCATCAAACATTGATTACAGGATGACAAATTATAAGAAATTCTCTTTAAAATTCAGAGGAGCTCAATGCTGAAATGATGTACCAGAGGAATAAAAAAAATAAAAGATTGAAAAGTAATGTTCATGTTATGTACAAAATCAGGTGTCGATTTTTAACAATCAAAACCATCTGCTATAAACAAGCTTATTAAAACAAGGGTTCTTCCCAGAAAACCTCATCAGAACTTGCTTAGATCTCCTGCAACCATAACATTAAGATTTTAGCAGGCTTACTTATTGTATAGTGCTTTTATTGCTGAGGATTGTGTTGCCAGTTACTAAAGTTAAAGACAATAAAGATGGAAAAATTAAATTTGAAAAAAGGATCTACTAACATTAATTTTACATTGCTTGTAGGAAACATATTTTGAACTCTTGCTTTTGGAATCTTCAGTTACCTTCTTAACAAGATAACTTTAAAATATAAAGAATAATTATTCTAAGCTCTTCAATAGAGCCTTCAAAACACAGAAAAGCCAATCAGAACAGCATGTGGCACATAGCATATATATTTTTTGAAAACAAAACTTGTACAAGACAGTGGTAAGTCAAGAAATTAAAGATCATACTCAAACAGCAAGAACACTGTGGGTCAGGGTAAGGATTCAGTAGTATAAATTTTGGGGAAATTTGGGAACAAGATTTCTTCAACTCACCCCTTTAACCACCCCAGAACTCCCCTTCCTGTTATCCCGTTGACCTAAAACATCCCAGCTTCTAGGAATGAGACTTTCATGAATTGCCTGAACAGTCAAAATAAGGAGGATCTGTGATCAAAAAGAGTTTTTGAGCAATGTCATTGGCTTTGAGGTGAAATGCCCTTACTGTATGAGTTGGAAAAAACTTCAGACAAGAGTGGCGCATTTTGTGCTCTCTGATGACTTGACCTAAGACGAAGGCTCAGTATCCTCACCTTTAAGTGGAAATAACTGGAACAACATGGGGTTTTGGGGGATGGTTAATTTCTGGTCCAGGGCTTTAGTAGGGTTTTGTTTGGAAGCCCTGGGGACTTTGAGGAGTTCTGATTCCCCTCCCCCCCCCACTAAATCATCCCTGACACCTTGGATCAAGTCCTTTTTCACTTGCGACAAAATCACATGATATATCACAGTTAATAATTACTAACTATGCACACTTTTGTAACCTTTCAAACTATTAAAGTGCGACTGTTTGTCATAAGACTATAATTATTAACAATGTAAAATAATAATTGGGTCGACCTCCAGAAGGTGGTTGTTGTTCATTGTGGTGGGGTGACCATATTAATAAAATAATAATAGGACTTTCTGACATTAGGAAGACACTGGACTTTGATAAGGCAGGATTCCACTGAAATTGTTAAGTAAAAGAACTCTGGAAAAGACCATTCCTTTTGTGGAAAATTGTGAATGGCAACATTTTCAGAAATCCCCTAATATTATTGTGTTAGTTACCTACAAAAGCTCTTAATCAAAGAGCACAGTGGATAAGGAACATGTACAGTTGTAAACCTTTCAAATCTTTTTTTAAAGTTGATGGAAGGAAATAAGTTGGAGTAGTTACCATGGTTACAGATTTACAATGAATCTTGTAAAATAAAAAGTTGTTTTTACAACATTTCAGTGAGTAAATTTCACTGTGAGTTTTTCAATACTTACCTAATATGAGTTTTCTCCTGAATTTCATTAGAATATTATTGTCATTTTCATGTACACTGGGTTGCTTTTTACAGTCATAATTTTGCGACATAGGATATGTGTGATTATCTTATGAAATGAAGACTTTATTGGTTATTACTTTACATTTTCGTGACAAAACAATAAGAGCTCAAATCGTCTATTCCTGTGAAGAAATTCAATCTCAAATACTTTGAAACGAAATGCCACAACTGATCTTATTAATACAACTGAACAATCAGTTGAAACCATTATTAGTACACAACATTGTCAATCTTTATCTATTTGGTACAAACATTTATCAACAAACAATGACAGGGCAAAGAAAGCCAAAAACACCAACTCAACGATTCAGTTTACTTCAATAAATGTAAAGGTAACTGCAACAGTTTTGGCACAAGTTCATGAGTAGCCCAATAAAACATGTTTAACATTTTACATAAGGATACATTCCTCTCTGTGAGTATGTCAATTTCACTTGAAATGCAATGACTGGGTAAGAAACAATCACTTTTTTGCACTTGTGAGGTTTAGCTACTGTGTGCGTTCCTTTCATGTCTCTTTAAATGTGATGACTGGGTATATCGCTTATCACAATATTTGCACTTATGAGGTCTCACACCTGTGTGTGTGAACTCATGTTTCTTGCAATTATATGATTGAGTGAATCCCTTCGAACAATACTTGCACTTATAAGGCTTTTCTCCAGTGTGTGTATATTCATGTTCTTTGCAGGTAGATGATCGCGTAAAGCACTTATCACAATACCTGCACTGGTGTGGTTTGACGCCTTTGTGAGTGTTCTCCTGTCTTTTGCGGTCTGATGACCAGCTAAAACACTTTTCACAATACTTGCACTGATAAGGCTGCAATTCTTGGTGGGTTTTTTTGTGTTCATTGCACTCTGATGAGCGTCGAAAGGACTTATCACAATATTCACACTTGTAAGGTTTAACTCCTGTATGTATCAGTTCATGCTGGCAGCAGTGAGTCGACCGGCTGAAAGAATTATCACAATGCTTGCATTCATAGGGTTTCACACCTGTGTGGGTTGATTCATGTTGCTTGACATTTGATGACTTCTTAAAGCTCTTGTCACAATACTTGCACTTATAAGGTTTCACTGCTGAACATGAAAGTTCATGTTTCTCATGATCTGATGACTTATTAAAGTTCTTATCACAATACTTGCACTGGATAGATTTCACTTTTTCATGTTTCATTTCATGTTGCTTACAACGCAACACTTTTTTGTACCTCTTGTCACAAAACTTGCACTTGTAAGGCTTCTTTTCTGAGTGTTGTATCTGTTCATGATCCTTCCAATGATATTTGCCTCCTTTGTGTTCACATTTATGTTGTTTGTAATCTGAGGAATTGCTAAAGGTAATACCACAATCCATGCACTGCATTGTCTTGCTACTTGCACTTGTTTGTTAAAATTAACTGCTTGCTTTGATTTCCTGCTCTCAAGACCCACCTTGCCAGTGTGAGTGAGGTGAATAACCCTGAATGTTGTTCTTTTGTACTCTTTCACTTCTAAAAGTAAACTAAAAAGGGTAGATCAAAATATCAAATTGGCCTTTAAAAGGCGTATACTAATCTACAGAAAATTATACCCAGGGAGACTACTCATCAAAGTTTTATACGGGGAGGCCCCGCCCTGAGGTCCAACCCCCTATGTACCCCTTTCATATACCTTTCATTGGAAAATGGTTCTTAAAAAAACACCAAGAATTACAGACTTATTACTACCTACGTGTAGCTGCACCCTCCCCCTAACAAAGGAAAAATGGAGAAGGGAGCTCCCTCTCTCTGTTTTTCCCTTGTCGAGGGGAGGGTGTGGCTACACATAGGCTATCCTGTCATATACCTCAACTCGTAAATCCCCTCCCCTTTCACAAACCTGAAGCCTGAAAAAGGTACCCCCTTCTGGCCGGAGCCCCAAGCTAAGGCCATTATAGGAAGTTTCCACCCCCCCCCCCCCCCCGGAAAGTAAACAATATCCCAGATGGCAGAAAAACATGTGATTCAATCCCTCAATATGACAAACAGTCCTTGCGCCATCTCAAGACTGTCGTTTTCGTACGTTTATGTAAAATCCTAGAAAATGCTATAATGTGCAATTTTCGCAATTCTGTTGTACATTTCTATGTACACGTCATTGTCTTGACTCTTCGCCGCCGTTTGCAAAAATTGTTTTGCATGAGATCAGTGTTGAGATGCGCGCGTTAAGAATGCGCTAAACAAATTTCAATAAGTCGAGGAAATTTGCATTGGTTGCCGCTGTGAGGGTTAAAAGACACATTCTTACCTTTAAGCTTTAACACCGCTGATGACCTACCCGGGTGATCTACAAACGTTAAAAAGAAGAAAAAGACGGCGAAGGACACTAGAAGCTCCACGCGAACTTTCCACGCGCCAGTAAAACGGGTCCAGAGCTGCGATCCTTATGGTCAGCGCTACGGATCAAAGAGATCGCATCTGGCGTCTCCCTCGAGCTTTGTCGAATGTATCCCGGACCGGAAGCGGATAACTTACAGCAGGAGCCCATCATTTGGTGGGCTCCTGCTTACAGCCGTGCCCAACAGGGCTGGCAGAGTTAGCAAAATTATTGTAATGTACATTGCCAATCAAGGGGTTATTATCTTCGACCGTGTCAAACAAGGAAAACCGAAAGGCCTGAGGTTGTCTCTCCATTACAGCAGGGGCGTAGCCAGGATTTTTCTAGAGGTAGGCTCTATTTTCCGAACTCCACCTGCGTGAAAACTCAATTTCCCCACATTCCCAGATAATCACCGGTAATACGAGGACATACTCCTCCGTGAAAATCTCAACTGACTTCTGGTCTTCTAGTCCTCTGTTAAGGAGTTTATTTTTTTTTCCTTAGGAAAACATTGTGGGAGTCTTCGTTGTTGAGTTCATCTAAGGGTCCTTACTATAAATAGGTCCGGTTAGAAGGGACACCCGCGTGGCCTAGCCACCTTCGGCGAGGCAACTTTCCAGTGGCGGATCCAGGAGAGGGACCCTCCCCCCCCCCCCAACTGAGGGGCCGAAAAAAACTTTTTTGGACCCCCCCCCCCCCCCCCCCCCCTTAACCGGCACTGCTTTCATGCATTTCATTAGAAAACGTGGTGAACCCGAAACAAGAAGTTGACTCGGCTAGCTGGATCAGGGTGAACTGTGGTGGTGACGTGTTGATCTCTGAGAAGAATGTCAACGAAGGGTCGGACTCGCAAAAAGGCAAATGAAATCCAAACTCGCCTTTTAAATGTTTTTTATATAGAATTCAATCGTAGGTTTGCTTATTTTATCATTATCATTATCATTTTAATACTGTATTCGGTTAAATTGTTCTTACCGTCATTGGCCTGCGAAGTTCCGGTACCCGGAAACAAAACTTGAAAACGGAATCTGGAAACGAAATACAGAATCGTGAAAGAAATTTTCAGACGACTGATTGGATTAAAGAAGCTACCAGATAGTAATGATAAAAACCTATGAAGTCTATGAACTACAAATGCTCGAATTAGCGCCCGGGGTTTCTTATTCAATTGTCCGCTGAGTCGGGTTTCGAATCGGGGCCAAGTTGTTCGAAGGCCCGATTAGCGCTAACCCAATCAGTTCAAGTTTCTTTTTCTTTTACTGAAAAACATTTTCGCGGATGATTTTCTCCATTCTCTTGAGAGCATCCAATCTTTAAATTGCAGACTAAAATAATTAAGCTGAATTTGCTTTTTAAGCTTTGTAGCTGAGTTCAAATTTCGCATTAACCCTGGGTTAGTTTCACCTAGCTTTGAACAACCCGGGCCGGGTACTTATTTTCCCGATCAATAGTCTCTAGGAGCCCCTGGATCAGTCTCATTTTATACCAATACCAATTCCATTCGAGTGGAGGAGAGCATATAGAATCGATTTAACAGGTAAGCTGAGGTTTTAACTTTTGAGGTCTTTTAGTCGGAATTAGATTTTAGCGAATTAGATTTAGATTTAGTGTGATTTAGTGCTTCGGATGGAGCCGATTTTATTCCAAGTTTTAAAGAAGTCAGTTTTCACCTGCGTATTGTTGAAATGAAAGGTAGAGTTTCATCTCACGACAACTAACATATGTTCCGTAGTCTTTATAAAGCAGATTGTACACAATTCAAAGTTGTTATAATTTCAGTAAATTTGAAAATTCCTGGTTTCCTACGAATAGCGCGTGTTGTTTATTTCAGTGTTCCTACAAACGCAGTTATAGTTGCCGCGATTTGTTGGCGCCGTTTTCTGTGACTGTATTAAATTACGAAATGAGAAAAGCCTATAAACATCTTCAGAGAAGCGAAACTTCCTGAGAAGCCGGCCGTTTATTGTTGACAAAACTTGCAAAATAAGCCGTATCGGCGACGTAAAATTCAAACATAGGCGTAATTGGTTAGAATTCCGCAGCTTCTGATTGAATCTTCCAATGTCTGCGAACACGCGATTCAACATTGTTGTTACTGAGTATACACCAAGACCTTCGCTAAAGTGATTCCTTTCTTCAGAGAATTCACTTTAAGCTTTGAATCGTTTTAAATTATTGGCTCATTACGTGAACAAGGACTTCTAGGTCTTGGGAAAAGGTCGGCTTGTGTTAAATGTATTTAACGTGACTGTAATTTAGGAAAATGTTGCAATGTTCACTTAAAAGTAAACATGGTTTGTGGTACTTCCCTCCTTGTCTGCGGCAGCGCATGCTGCAAGTTATTATTGAATAAAAACTTGGGAACTGATCAACCCTGAAAAGCCGCCGCGAAGCAACAACTGAAGAAATAAATAAATTAGAAAGCCTGCTCTAGGAATACAGGAAAAAACCCGAGTGTAAATAAGAACCTAGTGGTTTCAAGAACCTGATGGCAGAAATTTGCCATTTTAATAACCAAAAACACGAGAACCGGTGTAGCCAACCAAGTTCAAACAGTTTCTAATATGTAGGAGGAACACAGTTAATTTTGATAAACATTCTAGCAATGGAGTTTGACTTTGAGTTAACAAGGTTACATTCTAAGAAAATGCTGATAAATACCATTGCAAACGTACATTCTGTAATCAATTCTTTATTAAACCTTGTCATGATATCAGATTGATTCATGTTCACTCTACAGTTTATTACCCCGTGTTGTGAATATTTAAAATACTGTATATTTAAGGATCAAACCCATGCAACTGATCAATTTTTTCTGGTGATCAACAACTATTTCCCCTTTGTAGAAAAAAGAGAGCCTATTTAGCCTTAATTGTCAATAACTACCCCAAATAATACAACAACCTATTCTGCCAAACTTCAAAAACTGTAGGTTCTTAGACGCGTGTTTTTATCGTAATGTGTACAGGGCTGTCAACTCTCCCGGATAATCCGGGAGACTCCAGATTTTGAACCGTTTCTCCCGGGGCGCGATCCATTCAACCAAACTTTCCGGAAATTTCGGTCCAAAACTCAATGGGTCGGTTCGGTCCAACCGGAAAAGTTTCGAAAAAACGGGTCCACCTTTTGAGGTGGTCCTCTTTTCCCGGTCGGACCGGTTGGAATTTTGGTTGAATGGATCGCGCCCCCGGTCTCCAGATTAGAGTCTGAAATCTCCCGGATAATCGCCGAAGTTTGCAATTTCTTGTAGAATCGACTTTCTGAAAATGAAATTTCAAAACCGCGTTGTTTGAGCTACTTTACTGTTAACAAAGAACGTTTCCTCATCAACTCCGATATGCCATTGTAATAAAAGCAATAATGTGATTGGTGGGAAGTACGCTGGTTAGGTCAAATGTTACAATTCCAACAATATCTTTTCCGTGCGTTTTTTTCCACAAATGACGTCACGTACCGTTTGCATTATGACGTCATTTATCATCCCTCCCGCATCAATTCTCAATATTTGAAGACATGGGGGGTTGACAGCCCTGTGTGTGCTATTTTTCCTTTGGCCCTCAATTGAAAATCCTTAAATAAGAATGACCGAGACCCTAGGGGGTACTCGCTGTGACGGGGAGGCTCCGCCCCAAAGGGGTGCCGTTTTTACAACCTCGTCCCCAGGGCTTTTCCCTCAAAAAATGCCCCACCCATTTTTTGAGGGAAAATCCCTGGGGACGAGGTTGCCTTTTTTAGGCATTAGGTATATGAAAGGGTAAGGATTTTACTAGTGGAAGTATATGAAAGGGTGAGGAAATCTGTCATTTGGGCCTGTAAAAGGGCCTAAAAGGACTAACATATGAATTTTATGGCTTCAAAAAGTGACAGTTAAAAGGGATGCAAAGTGATAGTTATGGAAAGTTCTAAACAAGGTATGCGAGAAAGGGGTACCATTTGTCAATAGAAGGTTAACCTGAGATCAGGGTTTTTTTTTCTGCTTCTTTGTTTCTTTGGCTCGAGAGGGAAAAAATAATTCCCGTGAGAGACATAAAGGGATAATAGGGAGAGGGCATGATCTCAGGCTAATAGAAGGTAAACGAAAGGGGTACCTTTTTAGTGAAATATGGAATATAAAAGGGTAAGGGGTTGGACCTCGGGGCGGAGCCTCCCCGTATAAACATTTGTTGAGTACCCCCCTCCCCCCACCACCGGGACCGAGACAAGGTTCTTGGATCTTTAAGGGGCGTGGAAGTGGAGACTGAAAGGCCTGGGAAAAATCAAAG
>OZ037785.1:2315159-2342659 GCA_964035525.1 Porites cylindrica | reverse complement strand
AAATGTTGGCCTGAGATCTTGAAAAAACAATGTTTCCTTTATTTCGCGTTGATAATTAGATTTCCCCTACACAACAATATGTTGTTTCAGGAGCCTGGAATCCAATCATTGTGAAAAAATGTTCATTGCTTTTTATATTGTAATCTTGTTTACAGGGGAATAAGCAGAAAGTTCTTGAAGAATTACTGCTGTCTGGCAGAGAAGATGGTCTGGAGGTGAAATACTTCTATATTAACGCTGTAATCTACTGACCCCCTATCCTGCGGTGTAACCGCCTTTAGTCCTCTTTATTAGAGCTTACGCATCACGTATTTGTACCACGTGACCAAGTTTCCCCAGTATTTGTCGTTTACTGTTCGTTATTTCTACACATAAATTAGTAGTTTCACGAAATTTTTTATCCAGAATAATTGTTTTGAGCTTTTTTATCTGCTCATTTTATATTTTGAGATATTCTCAACTTGAATCTGACGTTTGCCGTATGCGTGAAACTCTCTCACTCACACGCTCATTCGAAAAATAGCTATTTACCTGGGAACATAAGCTGAGCGAAACATCAAAAGGAAGCTATAGAAGCCATGATAACAACCGAGATGTGTGTTATGATTTATGAGTTACGGGTAAAAACGCAAATAATCAGCAAATTGGCTGTGAAACTTTCCTGGTAAGGGTGGATTTCCACTGTCGCGTAATTTTTACGTGCATACGTAAATCTGATTATCTACAATATTAAATGTGGTATCTGGAAATGGAGATGATAGGAGGAAATGAGGAGGGCAACGAACAAGCTGACGAAGTTGAAATTCTTGTGGAATGGTCAAGATCCTCAGACAAAACTAAGCCGCATTCTTCGACCAACCAACCTGTGACCCTGATATTAGTATTATAAAGAATTCTTAGAACATGAGTTTTTCTCGTAGCTACATATGGCTACGTCAAGACGTGGACACTTAGAACAACAACTTTAAAAAGACTAATTATTTAAAAAGCTTTTCAAACGAAGTGCTACAGAAAAATTTTCAAAATATCACCAACGGAGCACAGAACAAATAAGTCAAATACGGAAGAACTCAAAGTGGAAGATCGATGGTTAGAGATCTTTATAACGAAACTAAACGAAGCTAAAGTACTATGGCCATTTGAAAAGTAGTGAGGGCTTTAGAAAGGTCATCTTGGAGGGAAAGATAGATGGGAAAAGAGAAAGGGGGAAACCGAGAAGGCAGTGGGAAAGGTACAGGATATTTTCGATTTGTCTGTAGTGTAACAGAAGTTGGATCGATTGGCAATTGACACAGAAACTGTTTCCACTGTGCGGTCAAGGATGCAACGTCCTCTGGGGATAATCAGTCAGAGTAGTAAATATATAACAGAGGCAATGTATTAAAGGCCGCGCGTTAACGTAAAAGTTAGCCTGCGTAACATGGCGGTTTGTCGCACGCACTACTGAACGGCGAAGCCGCAAAAGCGCGCGAGGTTTCTCGTTGCTCCCGCCCCAATCTCCTCGCAGTTTCTCTGCCCTCTTCCGCCTTTATTGCTTTGCACGCTCAAAAAACCGCCATGCTACGAAGGCTACGTTTAAGTCGAACCTCGCTCAACTTTTACGTTTACGGGAAACTTTCCATAAATTGCTATAATTATGCTATTTACGTGCGCACGCACGAAGTATAAACAAAGCGGCAGTGGAAAACCATCACCTTAAAAGACGTTCTACAACCGGCGCAAAAATACTGCGGGAAACAGCTTCTCTTTTTTTTAGCTTTTTGAATTTTTCTTGGTTTCTTATCTTTTAGGTACGAGAAGTAGAAGGGAAAGGGAGAGGCGTATTTTCTACGCAAAACTTTTCAAGGGGGCAGTTTGTTTGTGAATACGCTGGAGAACTTATTGACAATGAAACTGCTAAAAGAAGAGAATTGTTTTATGAAGAGAAAACGGAATATGGGTGCTACATGTATTACTTCAACTTCAAGAACAAAACGTTATGGTGAGTAAGACTGGAGTTCAATCGAGGCTTTTCTTAACGTCTGTCATCATGACTGGAAAGTTTTTCTGGCAACTTGTGTGGCAATTTTGTTGCACCTTAATAGTAATTGTCTGTGGTCGTTAACATGATTCACCACGTTTCCGTCACAGCAAGCATTACGTAAAAATCGTTGACAGGTTCTAGATCAAACATAGTGGCCTGTTCCAGGCTCTCGGATATTGGGGAAGATTCCTGTTCGCGCTTCCTCAATTCAGTGGACCCGACTATCTCATCTCGGAGCCTGGAACAGGCTACACGAAACACACTCAAACGATGACTACAAGCCGATTTGTTTTAGGGGTTGTTACACCATGCAAGCAACGCCTAAGCATCTCGCAACAACACGATAAAACTGATGCAAACTGCAAGAAAAATTGTCAGCTAATTTGAAAAATTTTTTTTACTAGAGCTGGCTGTCGCCGGAAGGAGGCCTTCATAGTGTTGAATCTGATTTTTATGGTAACCCATTAGGTAACAAAATTTTCCAGTGCGGTAATTGTAGCAGTGCTTCTACATTTTAGTCCGTTTTCTACTGATTGATTTTGTGATATTGTTGAGCCTAGTTCAATAGCGTTTGCGCACGCGTCGTGAAAGCCGATTTGGGTTTCAGATCCGAAAAGGAACGATCTTAAATTTTCTCTGAACGGATGAGAAAATTGAAAGTATCAAAAAATTGTCTTTACTATGTGAGTTCGTTTGGGTAATCGAAGATTCCTCGAAAAGTTACAAATCATGTAGAGGTAAACGTCGACTACATACGTGTGTGAGTACAAATCCTATCATGCAGATGCGTCACTCAACAGTGGTTTACACTGGGGCGTTCAGATCATGAAAAAGCCTAAAATAGTTGGTTTCATAATTGTTTATAATCTCAATACCAGTATGAATACAACTGAACAATGTAACTAAATAAAGCTTTTTTTGCTAGCCGACTTATTGTTGACTAACCTTTTTTTGTCCTCAATATGAACAGTGTTGATGCTACTGCGGAGAGTGGAAGGCTCGGCAGATTGATGAACCACAGCAGAAGAAAAGCAAACTGTGCCACAAAGCTGGTGTGTGTCCAGGGCAAACCCCATTTGATACTGGAAACACTCCGAGATGTCTCAGAAGGAGAGGAGCTTGTTTATGACTATGGGGAAAGGAGCAGAGAGATAATCGAAGACCATGAGTGGTTAAAAAATTGAAAAGGCAAAGGGCAGTGCCAAAAAAGATAGTTTAAGAGGGATGTTGTTGGTAGTTACTAAGCATTCTGAAAAATCATTGTGTTGGAGATCTTCTCATTACAACACCATATCTTCACTGCATTGCTTCAGTCCATCTAATGGAACTTTTGGAAGCCAATATCTGTATCATAATGTCTAACGCTTTGGCTGTATTCACAGGCTACTTCTTAAAGTTTGGGAACGGTGATGAAAAGACATTTAACGCTTGATTAAATCACATCACCCTAAGCAATGAAGCGAAACTGTGGTACTGTAAACAACCGTGACTGAGAAACTGGATTTTGAGAACCTCTTAGGCTAAAATTTGTTAGTTCGGTCCCCTTTATACAAGGACCTCTTTTGCCTAAAATTTGAAACAGGGTTCTTATTTTCTAAAATCGTTTAAAACAAATCCTGTTTACTTGGGCAAATGGACTTCAAAATTCATGTGGGTGGTCAGCGCTTCAGTCCTTCCTCTCATTGTCATTTTCACATGAGTACTAATTTGGTATGCAGATGTTATACAAGGAATACGATGAATACTTCTTATTACTCAGAGCTACTACGCTTTGTTTTTTCTTCCGAAAATAAGAACCTATTTAAAAACCTTTTGTAGCCTAAATTTGTGCTAATTACCATTTATTGCGAACCTGTTTTATTTAAGCTAACTTGGGAAAATGCACGTTCTTATTCCCGGGTTGTTACAGTATCAACCACATCTTCTTGACCCTCTTGGGTTACTCTCACTGGTCATCTCACCCTCAAGTCATTTCGCACCGAGGAATGTTATATATGAAGCGTGTTTGTTTTGGTTTATGGCTAAAAGAACGAGGAATATTACATTTGAAGCGAGCTAAATGACTCGAAAATAGGGGGTAAAACGGGGACGAAATGACCAGTGACCCCTTCTTGACTTCACACAAAACAGTTGTTTCTTCAGCACTATCTCTTGGCTAAGCCTGGACCATACCCCGGGTGCAATGCACGAGAGACTTTTCATACGCAGTTTCCGGTTTCAGTCGAGTCTTTTCGGCCCTCAGCCGAGTGGCCGACACAAATACAGAAAATTTTGACTCTCAAGAAGGCTACTGCAAAGGTTGTCGAAACTCGTCAGGCACTGTCAACAACAGTCAGGGCTAAGTTCACCCGCGGACGATCATACTCAACCTACGTATGAAATGACTCCTGTATTCAAACATTTCATAGTATATAGGCATTATTGCTGAAAAATATTTGTGGTAAGTGATAATGGAAAATGAGTATTGCTTCACCTCCTTTGTCGTATTAAGTAACTGTTTAAGTACAAAAGGAAATTGGAAGTATTGTGTTAGCGGAAAAAACAATCAGAATTTTACAATCTGCTAGCGGTAAGCTGATGGCGAAGTAAGTTTTAGGGAGGGCTCATATATGTTCAGAAAATTTTCTTATAATAAATGAGTGGAAGAACTCTTGAACACTTGAAATTGCCAATTTTGAGAGTAATTTTATAGATGACCAACTTGTCAACTGCTAGAGGTGCCTCAAATAAAATGACCCGACAATGTTAAGCACGATTATGAAAGGGTTCAGAACTAAAGAAAATTTATATAATAAAGATTGATTCGAACCGTTAGAAACTAACTGAAACTGTGCTTTCCAGGGATTCACCCGCTCTTGTTCCCGTCCCGTTTAAGCTATTGTAATACTGGCAACAAAAGGCGTGGAACTTGAAGGGGTTGAAAAGTGGTGTTGCGTCCGTTTACCACCCACGAATCAAACCTATCTTGCAACAAATTAATTGTTGCAGGTTGCGAAACTGAATTGTTGCATAAAGTACATCTAATCTCTGCTTCATTGCAACAACTTTTCATGATCACAACCCGCGGCAACTTAGTTTGTCGCAAGACACTGGTTTGATTTGTTAATCGTAGGTGGTAAGCCACGCAACCTCGCTGCTTATTAACTTGCACAATTTTGTTGCCCTTTTTACCATAGCTCTACGGCTTGCTTCTTTCGATTTCACTCTCTTTGTTTTGTTGTAATATCTAATAGTGTGTACTTTGACATTATCTTGAAAAGGTCGCAAGATAGATGTTAAAGAAGGCCCAAACTTACTCAGCGTTTGGCGTACAGTTTTCCATTCCGAAATATTCCCCTTTACAATATATTCTGCAGGGGATCTATGGATTCGTTCAATTTTGTTGTTGTTGTTTTGTTTGCTTCATGCGTAAAGTATAGTAGCTCATAGTTTCTGAAATTGGCAAGGCTGCATTTTTCAACTTGAAATCAACGTCGCGCGTGGACATGACTAACTTGCATATAATTTTCAGGAGGAGTGCATGGAAATATATTGGTCCGAAATTCATGTTAATTTAAGAAATCTATTCCAACTTGATCACACATCGACGCAGGAGCCCGTAAAGACATGGAGTTTTCTGCGAGATTTTTTTGGGTAAAACAGGGACCTCATTTGAATTAACGGCGCTCAAAGTCTCATCGCTACCTTTAAACCAGAACGATGGGAGATAAGAAACTCGAAATAAATCAGGTTAATTAAACTTGAAAATACCGTAACGATATAATACATAACACACTTGAAACACTAGAGTCGGGGATGCTTAAAGTGAAACATATTATTACACAAAGCCACCCTTTGCATTACAATGTTAGATGTTGGTAAAGGGGGTAGGGGAAGGAGGCACAAAGCATAGTTCCAAAAATAGATTTAACCTTTCCGCCATAGCCTTGACTTATCCAGTCTTATCTACCTTCAAGAAACGGAAGTCATCTAATCTTGATAGATAGTGCAGCCGGTCAGACTCAAGAAACAAGTGGCTCCATTTCCGGCCGGGCGCAGTAATTATTTTTAGGTCTACTTTAACGCAGACGCGTAGGAGGGCAGCGATAATTGTCCATGATTTGCTCACCTGTTGGTTCCTTGATTTGACAGTTAACAATGTTGATCGACGGTATTTACATTCTTCAATGGAAACAATTTAAGCTACTCTACGTAATTTCAAACGCAAGTAACAAATCCCCTTATAATTTCTTGTCTCTGATCTAAGTTCTCGCGCTGACCGATTACAATCTCAACAGGAGCAAACAACACAAGCTGAACCAAACAGAACACGAGGCTAACGCACGTGACCGACTCCTTGCGCGGGAAAAAACGTGAACACGTGCCCTACTCCAAGCGGGTAATGATTGGTCCAAAAACGAATTTGTACGATTCTTGGAACCTCCCTATCTGCGCATCCACAAATAACCTAGTTGCAGTTATAGCTGAGATAACCACAACAATACATTCTATTTGCATGGTACAAAAATTGTTAACACAACGCTCGACTTTCTTTCAGCGATTAATAAATAGGTGCAGAGTTAACTTGATGCTTAAGCTTGACTTGACTTCATCTCTGCCGTGACAATTTTTAATGGCCATTACTTTCAATTGTCGATCATGTTATCCGGAAACCTCACACTACTTTACTTGCGTAAACAAATATTTTACTGACGTAGATTATCGTCATCTTGCAGGAAGTAGAACAAACCATGATTAGTCTTATTACGCACTGGGTGAAGTGAAAAAGCGGAGAAACAAAAAGAAATAATTATGTTTGAGGTTCGGCGGAACTCTGTGAAAAGTTGCCGACAAGTTACCTAATACGAAAACAAATTTTTTTCCACACAAAATAACTGGTAAAAAATCTTTTAGTTGTCATTATTCTTTCTTCCAGCGGGCTGTTCTTGGCCGGCCCCAGTTGTTCAAAATGTCGATAACGTCAGCCACTGGATTGCGCAATCGGTTTCCCTGGCTGAATACTGCCGGATTTAAATGGTGGATAGTGCTATCTGATGTTTGAACAACAGAGACCAGGTTTATGACTTTGTACCTTCATCATCTTCTCAAAAAAATACACAGGTTAAGAAACGAAAATACTAAATCGCGGACAGTAGTCATATTTGTGGTTTTTTGGGTGAAAGGTTATCACATAAGTTGATTTCAGCTCTTCTAATATTTTAGAACAATTCAGTACCACTTTACCCTCGACACAGTATTACATAGTATTTAAACTTGGTCAATCGACCACCCAATACATTGTCAAACTGACTGAAAACAAATGGGACTAATAATTACTAAAATGCTCTAAAGTCAAATTATGAGTGTTCGGTGACTGATTTGAGTCCTACGCAGAGGAGTGAAGAGCAAAGTAACTCAGTGCAGAATCTTGCGATTTTTGTTTTGTTTTGTATTTTTTTTTTTTTTGCGGCCTCAAAGAAGGTGGTGGCGACGACAGAAACGCTGAATCTTTCGCTAAGTTCACTTTTGGTGATCTGACACTGGTAGCGAGATTTAAGCTAGGCGTTTGTCCCTCTCGGAGTGAAACCGGAGTGAAATGAAATAACAATTTACACGATCAATATAGTCTGTGCTTGTTGGCATGGTTTGTTCGCTCCAAGCACTACCTACCTAATTTGCATGTTTGAAAAATCGCTTTGGAAAATAGTTTCCGTGCACCTGATGGTATTCAGGTTTTGTTGTTCATAAAGGCCGTTTAAAATGTAGTTTGTGTCTTAATGTATACATAACAAACCATTAACTTTTGTTAACGCGATAAGCGATATATTGATTTGCTGCAAGCAAGAATCCAAGAATAGATGAAACTGAACAACACAAATGTGACCTGTCTGAAAATAATGTTAATTGGCAGTAAAAGTCGGGAAAACAAAAAATATTTGGAGTGCATACGACGTGAGTAAATAGAACTTTTAATGGCCTCTCCTCTGCACCGCAATCAGTATTTAATCGTTAAAAGTTTGGTGCAAAGAAACTATTGTTTTCACCTAAGGTGTAAAAAGCCTTTATTTTCACCCACGTGAGTCACGTATACTTGTTTCACTTTTACGTTGGTTCTTTCTAGTCGTATCAAGATTGGATATGATGTACAAGAAGGACTTGGTTTGGCTGTTTTCTAGAATTTCTATTATTTCGAGTATGTGTATATCTCGAGTAATCTCCTCGCAGGCGGTATTGTTACTGACGAACATTCAAAAGCAATATCTTTAAATATCTCCTGATTCTTCATTACAAAAGAGCCACAGTCGGTAATATCGACAAAACAAAGAATTTTAACTCACAGAGGGCAATATAAAGAAAGGAAGAGTTAATTATGACAAAACCCTTTTCAAGAGAGCTATTAGTTTCATTTTAACCTAGAAGAGCTACGCACTCGAGACACACGTTCCGCAAACGAAGGACTTTAACGAACGCCCAAAGCAAGAGGCGTCGCGTACAGTCGAAAAGTTAACGATGAAAATTGCAATAATTGGCGCCGGGGTAAGCGGTTTAGCTTCTATAAAATGCTGTTTAGATGAAGGACTCGAGCCAGTTTGCTTTGAGAAAAGCTCTAGTATCGGCGGTCTGTGGAAATTTTCCCACGACCAAGAAATGGATACAAACGTGAAAAGTGGGTCGGTTTATGAGTCAACAGTCATCAACACTAGCAAAGAGATGACCTGTTTCTCGGATTTTCCCGCTCCGAAGTATTTCCCGCCGTTCATGCCGCGTGATCACGTCGTGGAATACCTGCAGATGTACGCTGAGAATTTCAAACTGTCAAAGCACATTCGCTTTAACGTGACTGTACTCGATATAAGCCGCACCCTGAATCACAGGAATACAGGCCAATGGAGAGTTTCCCACAAGGATATCAACGGAAACGTGACAGAAAGCATTTTTGATGCTGTTATGATTTGTAATGGGCACCTATCAAAGCCATATTTTCCGGCTTTTAAAGGGATTGATGCATTTCAGGGACAAAAGTTGCACAGCCATGCGTACAAGAGCTACCGCGGATATGAAAACAAAGTTGTTGTTGTCATAGGTAAGTTTCAAACGATTGAAAAAAGCTTTTACTTTTACGAAATAAACTTAGTATCTTCGATAGAGCTTAACGTTAGGTCATTACTAGCACTACACAGAGGGCTTCAAAAAGGTAGTTCTCATAGCCGATGACTATGTTTTAGGGCAAGCCGGCTTTTTTGTTTTGTAACCGATTTCAATCCCTTCTGAGTGACTCGTATCACATAAAATTCTTGACTTTCAAGTAGCTTTTTTCACTTGTTGATGCCTATCAAACACCATGATCATTTGTTTAATTACTTAACTAATATAGAGAATTTGTGCGAAATTTTGTTGTTAAAACTAAACCAGACGTAATAACATTAACTGACTATTTATTAAATTAGTTTTCTCTTCTCTGGGAAATTAATCGAGAATCAAGGAAGAGCAAGAAAATCACTTGTAAAAATTGGATGTTTCTGGGTGTAGCGGAAACCATTGTTGGTTCCCTTTTGTTTTATGGTGTGGGTATAGTTTAGAGTCTTTTCAATTTTGTATTACGTCATTTGGTGATTCACCAAGAACCTTCCCAAAAATTAAGTTCTTTTGTATGATTTCTTATCGGCAAACAGAAAATACTATCCGTTTACTATCCTAAACTCATTTATTATACTAAGATAATCCGGTCTTGTTTATTTTCCAAATTTATTTCCAGCCCTGACAGGTGCCTTTTATTCACGATGATTTTTTCCTCTCGCCCGATCCCTAAAATAAATTCAAGTGAATGTACAGTCGCAAGTTAAAAAGAGATAAAAACAAAGTTTGCGCAGATAATCGTGGTTGCTAAGGAACGGTTCACACCTGGTAACCGGGTACGTTGCCGAGTAAAGTACTCACTGGACACTACAGTTCCCGAATACTCGAACCCTCGCTAACTCGAACCTCGCACTAACTTGAACCAGAATCGATTTCTCCTGGAATTCCCATACACTTACTGTAATTTTACCCTTGATAACTCGAACCTCCCGCTAACTCAAAGTAGTTTTTGTTTCCCCTCAGATCATCTCTCTATAATTTTTCCCTCGATAACTCGAACCATGTTTTGAGCCCTTAAAAAGTCGGGGGGAAAAACAGTCTACTGGCGTCCGAAACAGTGAATTTAGAATTTTCCCATTTACGTGCGGTAGGAGTATAGTTTATTGGTGGAGACTGGTGTTGATTGTCTCAAATCTAACGTGAAACAGTTTTATTTCTCAAACAGTAAAACGAATGCTCTAGTTAGACAATGTTTTGTTACGTTACGTTCTGATTTATAATCTAGAAGTATCTTTTAATTTTCACTTAACATTTCTACAATTAAATGTGATTAAAATGTTCACTGTGCAGTTAAAACTGTTCTTTTTCTTACTCCCGGCTATTTTCTTCGAGCTCCCGATAACTCGAATTCCCGATAACTCGAACTTTTTTCGATTTCCCTTGAAGGTTCAAGTTATCGGGAGTCGACTGTATTGTGAACACACCCTTTTATTTAAAGTGTCCACGCTCGGAATTGCGGCACTGTGCTGGTGCCAAAGTACAAGATAGACCTTCTACTCCGACCTCAGTACTCGGGCGATGAAGTGAGCGCCGGGTCCATATGTACATACGTTTTCTCTTGTTCTGAAAAAATCCACTACTTTGTACTCCCTACTACGCTCACGACTCAAAATGGCGTCTTTGAAAGGGCGAAATGTAGCAAATATACTAACAAATAGATGTCAGGTACTCGAGGTGTGAACACAACAGCATTTTGGGCCGGTATCTAGGCATTACTTTTCAGGCACTTTGCGTGAATTGCTGAGTACCAGAGATAATCATTCATTCAAAGCTATAATTGTTATTCTTTCTTCTTTCAGTTTCGAGCTTAATTCACTACTTTCGGCAATGAGAATTCAGAAGCATAACGAACACAAAATGTATCCGTTGAATGTTTATTGCTTTGAAGAAAATTAAGTAAACCGACTCATGCCTTTTCGAAATAACATATTTAGATCCTCATCTCACATCGTAACTGAACGGGCGCGACCTAGTTTTTGTATTGCGGTTATGTTCTTTATAGTTTAATACATGACAGTTCTTTCCTTGCTCTTTTTTTAAAATGATAATGAAAAAAAAAATGAAAAAGGAACATCGACTTAAGTCGTACAAGTAATGAAAAAAATAAAAGGAGCATTGACTTCAATCGTACAAAGTTTTGAGAATGACAACTTTCACTACAATGATTTTTCTTAACTCAGATCAGAAAACTTGATAAAATAATACGTAAATATCTACATTTTCATTTACTTAATTTTTAACTTACTGGAGTGATTCCATGTTGCGGACATTACATTCAGATACTAAAATTAATATTTTAAACCCCAATTTAGATGTCAAAATGTTCATTAAGAGTGTTCAAACATATCTAGAAAGTATTTTTAGTGTTCCCTTTGTACCCACTAAAAAGATGCTTTGGTTAGCTCTCAAGACCTTGAAGGTATGAGTTGAAGAAAGTGTGTTTCGGGCATTACAATTTAAACAACCACTTTTTAAAGTAACTTCCTTTAAAGAGATTTTCCTGTGAATTTTCAACCTTGAGCAGAAAATAATTGTGCCTTCAAAACATGACAATAATTACAATTTTCAACTGTCAAAAAAAAAAGATCCATGCAACCTTGTTCCAATGATTCTATACAAACAAAAGTTTGTGTTGCGGATATTTCATTTTTGGGAACACATTTTTTGTCATTCACTTTCTAGTCAGTGTTGCTGACTGTGGCTACGTCCAATTGTTCTGTAGTTACTTCTCTAAAAATGAAGCTGTGAAGTTATCATTCACTTTATTTATGTTCTATTATAATATTATATAATTTCCTGCTGACCTAGTATCACGCAATACCAGCCAGATGTTTTGCAGCTGTACTGACTCCTTAAAATAATTTCAAAATTAATTTGATTACATCTCAAGTAAATGTTTTGAGAAAAAAAAAACGTTCTCAGTAGTGAGGAGATTATTTTGTTTTTTCTAAAACTGATTTAGCTACTGAAATTATCATATTTTGTCATTCAGCATAAACTGTAAATTTGCACTAAAATTGGTCATTGTTCACTACATATATTATTACAAATTCTACTTAACAAAATAATACTCATTCAAGTTTGCAGAAGAAACAATGACGGTAAGTGGTTTTCCTCAAAAAGCATGCTTACAAACTGTTCTGAGCATGCTCAGCAGTAGAGAACCCGTGACCAGCTACACAATTGGCCATTTTGGAGTTGCATAGAGAGCTGGGGCAAGTTTCAAAGTTAAACTAATCGATAAACTGACACCACCATATAAAAGTTCATGTTGACATTTGTTATTTGACCAGGTTTGGTGCTCTTAAGTCGAACAGGGATCAACTTATGACTCGTGGAACATGGTTAAAGATCCATACAAATGTCTGTAATTTTGTGACAGCGTCACCAAAACCATATAAACTCTTCACGATACTTTTCAGTTTTTCTGTTAAACTGCAAAATTATCATGCATCTATGCTACTTTATGGAAGGAACTAATTCGAAAATCACTATGTTTGCCCATTTTCAAGATTATCACAGAAATCATAAATTATTTAGAGTGTTTTTAATAGTTTGTAAGTTAAATTCAACCTTTTTGGACATTACGGAAAAGCTACCAGCTATTTTTAATTTGCCATTTACATTTGTACATCAATAAAAAGCAATTTAGCGTTAAGTAGGCTGTTGTCTGAATCTAATTCAGAGTTAGTAAGAAGGAAATATCTGCAACAGCCTAAATAAATGAAAAATCTAACATGTGTAATGTCCGCAACACTTTTCAACTTATATAATTTCTGAGCAAAGAAAACCCACTCTATTTTAATCTCAAAACATTTCCTGGCTATACATCAGACTAACTGAGCAGCATCAATAGCAAATGAAAATACAGTGCACTGCGGACAGGAACTGAAAATAGGTACCTTAATGTTGTGGACATTACGTAATGTCCGCCACACAAATTCAATTTCAATTTTCTTAGGAAAGTGTCAGTAGCTGGATAATTATTTATGGCGTAATGATAGTGTAAGGCAAAGGTTATACACACATACTTTTATGTTAATTGTAATGTTTTCTTAGATGTTAAACTTGGTTTAAAATTTCCTTCCAAAAATTCCAAATATAATGGGATTCAAATTCTCTGGATTTCATGCCTCCTCACATTAAGCACATGGATAAGACGCACAAGATCTTAGTAATTTCAAACAGCCCATTGGTTCAGCTTTCTGTTGGTATAAGTTTCATTGCGCAAAATTTTATTTTAAAGAATTCAAAATTTCATTGTCTGGCGTGGAATTGCCCATTGATGTACACGAGCAATGCCGGCATGCAGAAAATTACATTTTTAATTTGAGCCGAGGAGGTGCGAGTGGAATTTATTCAAGCTGTTCCAGACCCCCTACCCCACCCCCTCGCTGCTCGCTGCTTCACATCTCTTTGCGCCGTCCCCATGATCTGAATGAAGAGAGGATAAAGGGGACCTCCGTTAAATTTATCAAAGAATCCCCGGCTAAGATAATTGTCCAATACAGCTGTAGAATAATCGGAGAGCAATAACCGGGACTAGAGCTTTTAGGCCTTTGAAATAAAATTCGTAGTGTTAGGAAGTTTTTTTTCTTGTACAACTAATTATTGAGAACTTGAAATTCGACATGCAACTTGTTCATTTCTGTCAAGAATTAAGAATTAACTAATTAGCTATAAACACCAAATATGAATACGTCAAACACTGCCTAGTGTACAAAGCGCTATAAATCTGCTAAGGGCCTCGCAAGGTTGTTGTCTTTCAGTGAACGTGGATAACATAACGTTATCCACGGAATCCAACTGCGCTCTCTGACGCGGAAAGGAATTTATGGTGATCAATTATGTTATGAAGTCGTTGCTTTCAGTCATTTGTTTTTGAGTTTTGGTATTTTCAGGTTTTTCTTATGTTTAGGGTATCCGAGTGATTCTTTTGTAGTGTGTGCTGGTAAACAGTTGGTAAACAGTTCATAGTCCAAGGAAATTCAATGCGTAGCTCACACGAAAAGTTCCTGAGTTTTTGAGTTGTATCATCTACATTGGGAGGATTCGTTTAACTTAATTGTAGTTCTTCTTGAAGTAGGCATGTTTGGGGACAGTACCGAATCCAGACCTTGAGATAAGAGGGGAAGGGCGGTCATCCAGACCCTTAGATATGGGGGGAAGCAGTCTCCAAAATCTTTTTTTTTGGCCCTTCGGGCCTCAATTTGGTCTAAAGCCGTTCCTGTTTTGTATGATTGGTCCTACCGAGCAGTTTTAAAAACACACTTTAATAGTAATTCCCCTAGGGACTTTTCAGTCACTATTTATAAAATAAAAACCAAAGTATAAAGGAAATATTTTACATTAAAACTATTGTTCAGTTTTTAAATGTTTTAACGAGGAGCAGGCTTCTAAATTGTCACCTAAGTTGTTCCACATGTTAACAGCTCTGTAAATAAAGTTCTAAGCAAGTTTTACTGCTAGCATTCAATTGGTTCATTGGTACTTGTAAATTATGACAGTGTATTTTATTCTCCACAAGTTAAGCGACAGCTTATGCAATGGAAAGTTCTCACAGTCAGCTAACCCAAACACACCTACAATCTGATTATTTAATTCGCTAATGATGGGCTTGTTAGAAGAAGAAGTGTTGTTGTGGCTGTTGAAGGCCGAGAAGAATAAAAGTAGAAGAACAGACTGAGAGTCTTAGTATCTTTCTCGTTAACTGGCCAAGCAAGCTATACATCCTCTAACATACTTGGGGGAGAACCCGGGCAATGATTTATTGGTCGGTCATGGAACCTGGTCTCTAACTAGAATCGAATCACATCGAGGATCTCTTCCGAGAAGAAGTCTGCACACATCTAAATTTTGGAAGAGGATTTATTGCATGCAATTTCGGAGTTACCTAAGTGTTGTTAGTTCTATGTTATCACTAAAAGTTCTTGGTATGCTCTGACTAGTGTAGTACATACTAGCCTACGTAGAAGGCGCTTGGAAGAAATGAATGCAAGAAGGAACGGGGCGCGGAAGGGAGACACGCGAGGGGAGAGGGAACGCCTGCCCGAGAGGCCCATGAAAATTGTTTTTACACGCTTTCTGAGAGTGCGAAAAATTCCCATTGGTTGAGGGTTCCAAAGGAGATAAGTGTTCGCGTTAGGCGAGAAAACTGTCAAAGAAAGAAAACACGAGATCGTTTGTAAACATGTAGTACAATAAAAGGCAGTCAAAGTCTTGTAAACACCACTAAATGGTATACTTGAAGATCAGATCTTGGAGTTCTCTAATTCAATGGGACTATGTGGCTAAAATCTCAAAGAAAAGTTGAAGGGTTCAAGGGGCATTTACAAAGGAACGATTTGACATCAAACACCCCATCGCGTGCTTCCCTCGCGCGCCCCGTTCCTTTCCGCCCCCGTTACTTCCAAAGCGCCTGCTACGCAGGCTAAGTATAGTACATACAGGATCAGACAGCGAACTAAGAGATCAGACCATGTGTAAGGCGTTCGTTTACAAGAGGTTAAAAACAATGGAAAGTGATAAAACCATATCCCAAAAAGTGATCGCGGTTTCTTGCGAGATGTGGTCGTTTACGAGAGGCTCCGACTGTACGATTTTGACTGGGAAATTTTTGGTGTTTTGGATTTGTGGTCGCTTATACCGGGCTGAGAAGTGGACTCTTACTAGAGGTGAACACACATGGAGGTTCGACTGTATTCAAATGTTTAAGTATGTAGTCAAACCATGAGATGCCATCAAGAGACTTGCTCGATATTTGTATTAAGGCTTTAGGAGGCTATTTTTCAATATCAAAGCGCTATGTAGCCAATAAACACAATGACAATCAAAGATTGGCCGCTTTGGCAACTAGGCTTTCGGTGCGCTTATACATGATTTAAACATTATAGGAAATTAAACCAGCGAGAGAATAACTGATGTAAGTCTCCTTCATACCAATGAGTACGATTCTTTCATAATTCTTCTGGAAAACAAATAAGATAACAATTTCGTTGTACTGGTATTGTCTCTGGTCGTCTTAAGTAAAAACTGGAAAAAACTCAGAACATGTCGAGACCAATATACAATCAAATACTCAAGTAATTTCAAGAATGATCGAATAGTAGTGCGGTGAAAATCTTAGAGCCTTGCCTTACTTAAGTCATTTACGTTAAAAGAGAATGTTGATTAGAATACTACTCCATTATGGACGAAATTTTAACGGATGTTCTCAAAATATTGTTACTAAAATCCGACCTTTGATTACATCAAGTTCAAGGTAAAATATTTTTTATGTATACTACATAAGAGGCATTACAATTATCTAAAACCCATTTGTAAGCCTATTTTCTAAACAATATCACGCTAAAACCGATCTACTACCACAAATCAATCTGAGCTAATGAGTTACGGTTTAAAGAATGAGATAATCGACTCAGAGTTACAGAAACAGATTTGTGCTCTGCGTTTTAGTTTTGAAAGCCATTCCTGAAACCCCCTTTTGCTTAAAGAAACAAAACTTACGCAAGAGATAGTTCAGTTTCGTAGCTTAAAAACGAGATAAACCAAACCCTCAGAAAGAATTACACCACAAGCACTGAATATTTGATACAATTGCGAGTAACTTTCAAGTCTTCGATGCTTAGATATATCAGTACAATGAAACCTTGATATAACGAAGTACTTCAAGTGACATTCTGGTATGACAAATGACCAGTTCTTCGCTCCCTATTATAGTAAAATCTATGGAACAGAGCACCGATCGATACTGTGATAACCTACTCCCGTTAACGGACGCTTTTAGACTGTCATTATGGGCTGATATCGCTCATGGTCTTCAAGAGAACCATGAGAACGTCATGAGAGTCTACTAACAGTGTTTTTAGCTTCAAATGGTTGGGAACGTTCAATGTAAAATATAGCCGACGTGTAGCCGCACCCTCCCCCCGACAGGTAAGGGGTAGGCTATATCAAATAGTACTAAACGACAATAACAAAATGCTAGAACAGTGTGTTGACTTCTCACCTGGCCAAGGTAGAGAGTTCTCACCCGAGTAAAACTTTTAGAAGGCAGGTCTAAAAACGGGCGAGGTAATGTAATGTCTTGTTCTAATATCATGAAAAGGGTTAATATGCAGTGAACTGGGCGGCACACGCCCATCAAGAATTCCTAGCAGCATCTCTCGGGTTAGAGACTATCACTCGTTGTAATTTGAATAAACTGATCACAGAGCTTGGTAAACGGAATATAAACTGAAAAGGCCAGTGAAAGCCTAATACCACCTCTCTTTGGCAAATGTCAAGTTTTTTTTTTTTTTGAAGCAGGCTACGTGAAGGACTAATGTAGCGAAGCTAACCCAATATTGGTTTCTTGTCTCTTGAGCTAATTCACGTGCAGTTCACGTGATGAGGGGATTACAGTAAAAACCGACGACTAAGAAACTACATTTTGCCATGTTAGCCTAAACAGGGTCTTACATAAATGGTAATTAGCAACAATTTAGGCTATTTACGTTTTAAATTAATACATGTGCGGCTAAGAGTATTAAATGACATTCAGCTCATTCCTTAGGTAAAACCCGTCTACAATTACAATTGCAGTTGGAGTAATAAGGCACCTATGTCTCCAAAGAAGATCCTAAATATTGACTCGTCTTATATATTTGCTCAAGTGTATAAAATTTTTTATATAGATTTTAGAAAAAAAATCGGTTTCAAATTTTCTGCTTAACAGGTTCTTGTGTAGTCTAGAAGGGGCCCAAATGGTAAATTATAGCCTTATTACTCTTGGGCTTTTACTGCATGTCAGTTCATTGTTTCTTAGTTGATGTTAAAACTACCCAGCATCGATCTGCTCGCAAAACGTCTAGTCAGGGCAAACGACAAAACTATGAGCAGATAAAAACAGTCTAAAACAATCCTTATGGTTTTTAAAGTAGCGTTAAATTAGGCCCAGTTCAGACGTCGTGCTTCTGCCGTGCCGAACTAAATTCAGGAATTAAGTTCGACAAAAGCACGGCAGAAGCGCGGCGTCTGAATCAAACTTTTGAATTAAGTTCGGCAAGCAATTAAGTTCGACAAGCGCTGCCGTGCCACACGGCTCTGGCACGGCAGCGATTCAAACGTCGTGCTTCTGCCGCGCTAAACAAAATTCATAAATTATATTAATGAATTTTGGCGAGATTGCGTTCCCACGGGGAGTTGGGAGAAGAATTGTTACGAGGCATCAGTAAATCCTGAATTTGGTTCGACTCTGGCACGACGTCTGAATCAAAGTTGTTTTCCTGCCGTGCTACAGTCGAACCAAATTACAATTAAGTTCGGCACGGCAGAAGCACGACGTCTGAACTGGGCCTTACCTTCTTTTTTGCAAAAGGACTAACAAGTGGTCACATGGCACAAATTCACGTTTTCTATAAACGTGATTCTACATCTCTATAACATTTATAAGGTACTGAACCTGTGGTGAATAATTATTTGGTATAATTATTCAGACGAATTTAGGAGAAAAAAGGGAAACCCACAGTTAGAATTGTTAGTTCTGTAGCGGTTTGTAGTGAAATGTTTACGCATGAAGCCTGCATTCAACCACCATGGTACAGAGAAGCAATGGGGATGCGCTCGAAATGCGAAGATTTTGTAATAAAGAATTGTTCAGTTTGTGAACTTGGCAAAAACTCCTTTTTTCTCACTTTGAACTGTTTTGTGAATTGGTTGTGTTAGTTAAACCAGTTATTTAAAAATTGGTTCAAACCGTATTCCTTGAATTAAGTTGTTGTTTTGATGTTTTCCGCAGACAACGTCACCATTTTCATTCATATCAACAAACACCAGGAAATGCCATATTTCTTTTAAAACTGTTGAATTGTCCAGTGACGGAATTTTGTTTACATCAGTGCTTTCTCCTTTCCTGTAAATAGGTTCTACTGGGGAAACTAGTCTGTTAAACATGCTAAAAGATGAAAGTTTTGCTAACTTAAGTTACTTTTTTGTTGTTGTCTCTCACTAGCTAGCGTTGGCCGCTTACCATAAAGTGTAAAAGACTTTTTACAGCCATTAAACAATCAAATCTTACCTTAAATTGTTTTTACCTAAAATAAGAGACATCTTTACGAGGTTTTCGAGATCAATTTTCCTTCACTGTACTTGGCGTTGCTCATAGTTTGCGCTGAATCTGGTAAAGCCAAAGAACGGTCGAAGAACTTCGAAGAATTCTTCGAAGAACGAAATTTTCTTCACATGCACTGCGAGCTTCTGCGCGCGCGTCAACCAGCGTCATTTTGGCGGGAAAACGTGTGGTAGCCGTCAAAATTAGAAGTGTTTTTGCGATCGGGAGAGGGCTTTCTCCGTCAATAAAATTTTACCGTGTTCTCTTTCTGGTGAAAAGAGGAAAAATGAAGCTTTCCTGGGTGACTCTATTTTTAATTCGCGAAAAAACCCTTCACGTCAGATCTTCTTTTCCCGCGAAGTGCAGGGAAATGTGACGCAATCCATTCGACCAATCAAAGCGTGCAAATCTCCAACCACGTTCCCAGAGAGAAAAAACCTGGGAGCGAGGTTTGCAAGTCTCTGAGTTATTACACCAATAGCGTTAATAGCATATAAGGCGTGTGGATTACATAGTTGTTAGCAAAATCGAGAGAACAGAATCAAAGTGTGTGTCTGGACAAAAATGTCATCGTTTGTCTCATTATGTCATCACTTAGGATGAAGATCGCTTAGCATCTGCGATGTCCCATTCTGTCTTCACATTTGTTACAAAAACGCTTTAACCTTTGCTTTAATTAATCTCCACGCAGGTCTTGGCAATTCGGCTGCAGACATCGCCGTTGAACTTAGCCGCCACGCCTCCCAAGTCTACCTCAGCACTCACAGAGGGGCCTGGGTGATTTCCCGCCTGGAAAAGCGAGGCTTACCATGGGATCAGCGCGTGGAAACGAGGTTCTTTCAAAACCTTCCCTACAAGATTAAAGAATGGTTGGCTCTGCGAAGCGCTCAGAAAAGATTCGATCATGATACCTACGGACTTCTCCCACGGCATGGAATTCTGAACGCCCCTACGGTCATAAGCGACGACCTCCCTCTTCGTATAGCCACCGGGACAATCAGGCTTAAACCCGGTATTTCCTATTTCACCAGACAAGGAGTCGTATTCACTGACGGATCCTCGCTGAGTCATGTGGAGGCTGTAATATCATGCACTGGCTACAATATCAATTTTGAGTTTCTCAAAGACAGTTACATCCTTCCTGTTGAAGACAACCAAGTGTCTCTTTACAAACAAGTCTTCCCACCCCACCACCCTAAGTCAACCCTTGCCTTTGTGGGTCTGATCCAGTCCTCCGGTGCGTTTTTTCCCGCGGCAGAGCTGCAGGCTCGGTGGGCAACACGCGTGTTCAGAGGGCTGGCCAGGTTACCTAGCAGAGAGGCCATGTTGCATGACATAGGATTGGAGAAAAAGCTGCTTAGAGAAACATTCTTTGCTTCAAGGCGTCTGACAATTCAGGTAGGAGTGTCGAAAGTTATTTCTAGCTTGTTTCGTAGTAAACCATGAAATCTTGTACGATTGTGTCACTTTGTCCTCTACCGATAAGACCAGAATCATACAAATCAAGTCCTAGCAGCTATTAACGTGGAGTATGTTTTTAGTGGCCTCAACCCCTCGAAAATCCTTAAATAACAATGACCGAGACCAGGTTTTATGAGCCCGCGAGACTGAGCACCCCACCCAAACCCTTCTTTTCACTAAAACCGCTGGACACCAACCTGGTCGAAGTCATTGTTATCTATGGTCTTCTCAACCCCTCGCGTCCCCTGATGATCAGTTGTAGGGCTCCTAGACTAGTAACCAGAAGGTCAAAGGTTTTACTCCAATTACGAAAACGATTCTCAAGCCGTTTCAAGCGGGTAGCGCGTAGAACTGACGTTTTTTGTGCCTGCTTGGAATATTACCTTTAATCATAACTATAACAAAATTGTCAAATCTGATTGGTTCTCAACTGCCCAGATTTCAGCCTTAATTGGACAGTTTAATAGGACAGTACGCGTCATGCCTAAGTAATTGGACAGTACGCGCCATCATGCACGTGCTTAAATGGCTTTTTTTTCACTGCTAGCGAAACAAAATTTCGAATTTCTTGTGTTTTAGTTTAAAAAATAGCCTAATGTATCACAAATTTTGTTAAAGTTATGATTAATTGGTAACAGAACTTCGTGTCGTCCAATTCAGTCTGTAATCATACTCGTGATTAAACAACTCGGACTTCCGCTACGCGGTCGTCCGATTTTGTTAATCACTCATATGATTACAGACCGATTTGGACTCCACTCAGTCCTGTTACCATTACTAATTACTATAGTTTTTAAACGCAAATCATGATGAGGTAAGGCAAGTTCGCGCGCGTCCATTCTCTCTTTCGCCCACTACTTCCAAGCGCCTGCTACGCAGGCTAGAGTAAAAATAAAGTTATTTTCTCGCCATTCGCCACACAATAGGAAACTGGACCGCAAAGACTTCTGGGACTGTTACTTGGCCTTTCAAATATACCATGATACTTTTTGTTGTCCCTCTAAAATTTTGCATAAGCATTGTTTTCAATAAACGTTTTAAGCTTGTCAGTTTTGTTTTCCCATTACAGACCACGTGATGCTACCCCAGGGAACTGTTTTTTTTTTCGAATGCCGTCTCATGCACGTGCATCCACGTGTATATGTGTGCAAAAGACAACAGGCAAATTCTTTGGAGAACATAAGGTGGTCTGAATTGGGAAAACAAACATACAAGGTAAAAAGGTGTATTTCTCTTGAGGCGATTGTAAGTCCCTAGAGAAAGCGAAAACAATGCTTACGCTAATTTTGGACGGATAAAAAAGAATATTATGGTATTTTTGAAAAAGGCCTATTTGCCAATCGCTGACCGGGGCGTAACCAGTAACGATCCCAGAAACAATTGCAGTATCCTCTTTTCCTCTCTAAAATGGCAAATGAAATCTAAAGATGTGTTCACTTGTTTCAACCACAATTCATGAAGCCATTTCTTGTTATTTAATCTTCAGGTATCCAGCATTACATATAAAGATCAGATAGCAGATCTAATTGGCTGCAAACCGAACCTCGGAAGGCTCTTTTTCAGGGACCCTCTCCTGGCCATCAAGTGCTTTTTTGGACCCTGCTGTGCCGCCCAGTACCGTCTCATGGGGCCCGGGGCGTGGCCTGGGGCCAAACAAGTCATAGAGGACACATACCGCAATGAAATGTTCCCAAACGTCCAGAGAAGAAACGAAACCAATACAACTAAGAACCAGACCATTGTAACGTTGCTGAAGTTGGTCTGCGTTTTCGCCACCGTGGCTACTCTGAGAGAACTGTGCCAAGACCTCAACGCCGAATGGGACGCGGTTTGGGGATGGCTGCGAGCCGCGCGATGAACTCTGATTCCCGGATGTTCACTGCGAAAGACTGCTGACACGAGCTCCCCTTGCCACGGGTTCGTTATAGAGAAGCCAAGTTGCAACGAGGACTTCCGATGGACTGAATGCCGAAAGTTGTGAATATGCTGGAGAATCAGTGGCTCACGGACAGAAACACTGGGAAAAAAGAAGAAAAGGAAACTGTTCGAAGGTGACTTTAAGCGCAGATTTAAGTATTGACGATTCTGTAGCTTCAACGAGAACACAGTCTCGAAAAAAGAGAAACATTTGGTTCACAGGAAACCACTGCTAAAGTAGCTTATTAATAAATCATAGAACTGATACATTTCAATCACAACAAGGTCCGCAGTACAGTTAACACCTTAACCCTTTAAACCCTAAGAGTGATCAGCATCAAATTTCTCCTTGTAATATCAATGCTTTGTAAAACAGAGTGGTCATGAGAATTGAGAACATGATCAGGGAAGACGGGTCTAATTGATATTTCAACAAATTCTCCAAACTGCTTCTATTGAAAAAGTATAGGGACAGTAAATGAGAATCTCGATTTTGATATTAGGGTTTAAAGAGTTGAAAAGCGAAGACTTCCAGTAGTACTTTAGTTTCTTTCGGGATAGTAGAGCGCGCGAAAAACACGCGCACACGTGAAAATAGCCTGAGAACGCAGACGTATTTCCGGTAGTCGCCTCTCTTCTCTTCGGGTAGAGAGAAGCGACGACCGGAAATACGTTTCGCTATGTGCGAGAGGGATAACCATTTTTCACGCGCGTTCGCGTTTTTTCTCGCACTATCTTCCCAAAGGAAACTAAGGGACAAATTGTAGTCTACAAGAGGAGAGCTCTGCTCGATACAGTTTTAACGTAAAAGATTGAACTGCGCAAGTCACCCACGCATGTATAAATAACATATCAGCATTTAAAGACGACAATATTGTCATAATTATTGAAAAGCATTACGGCTTGGATAAACAGATTAAGCGCATGTAGAAATAATATGATCTCTCACAAAACCTCCTTAGAAATAAGTATCATATAAAGACACATTTCAAAATATACACAGCATTTTAAAGCATTCTCTATAGAAAACCGCTGTTGTAATAATATTTATTTTCAAACTTAAGAGACAGAATTGCTGACATAAAGCGGATACAGCAAAGCTAAAAACGAGCAGAATGCGGGGTAAAATTGAAGAATATTAAAAAGCCTGCATTGGGGTAAACGTGTAAGCAGCGATCCAACGTTTTGATCAGGTTTTATTTTCAATTAGTAAAAAAGTGTAATATTTATTATAAAGCTCAACTCTTTTTGTTCTGTGGCAGGTTTTGTCACTAAATTAAGAATAGTGAGCTGATTGCATGAAATACCTTTGTCTACACAACTGCCTAAGCTTTGAAATAAAATGTTCATCTTTATACCGTTTTGTTTTATTTTGCACTGTTAAGAAGCTCGACTCACCTTGCTCGCAAGGAAGGGGAGGGTTAAGATATTTGTAGGGTAACCCCTTCATCACCAAGGCACGTGCCCCAAACTTCAAAGCCCAGATTGGTCAAATCATGAATGACGTCACTTAGTGATTTCTCACTTGAATCTGGCAAAGAGATCATTGCAAAAGAGAATGGTACGAATGTCCGTCTACAACGAGTAAGGAATTTAATGAACAGTTCTATTAACTGAGGTTTTTATATTTGAGAAAATAGCTTAAACCTATTGGTCAGAGCGAAAAATACTATAATATTCTTTAAACTACCTGAATTTAAAGAATACTATGGTATTTTCCACTTTGGTAGCCTGAGAAAAACAGCTGACATTTCGCCAGCCTCGTTCCCAGTCGTCCACGGCGTTTAGGGGATGTGACGTCGCCTGACAAGCTTGTGGGAAAAATTCGCCGAGGAATTCGCCAAGGCGCTATCGCGCTCAGTTCCAGGCCTTCTCTGGTCACCAAGATAGCGCGAACTGGCCTGGGTATGAGGCTGACGTTTCGCGACTTCACCACTGGCTTCCCCGCTAAAAGACTGAGGAACTAGCGCAGAAATCATCCATACTGATGACGTGTCATTTCGAAGATCTGGGCAGTGCTTCTCATTGGACGAAGCAAATTTTCGACCAATCAAAAAACACTACACAGGGGTTTGGGATGCGTCTTAAGGGGAGGGGGTGTCTGCGCACAGAGTACCCAAGAAACATACCCTTACCTTTCATAAGGGAGTTGCCCCCTACTGTACAGTGCACCTTTATAACTGTAACATAGTTTACACGATTCTGTCCCTTTAAGGTTACCTGGTGTGACAAGAGTGAAAGCACACCCTCCCCCACCGGCTCCTGTCAGCTTGGAATGTAGACCATGTTTGGATGTCACACAACATAGCTCGTCCAGTGAGCTGTGACTAACTCCTAACGTTACAAGCAACTGTTGGTTCAGGTCAATAAGGTTCTGTGTGTTATTAAAACAGATGCCATCAATAAACGAAGTATGTGAAAATACAGCTGAACATATTCATCCACTGCATGCATGGGATAGCCTATTCAGATATGCCTTAGCTCTGTTACAGTGCGACTGGGAAAACCGTGAATGTTTGAAATATCTCAGGAATGTTTATTGTGTTACGACTTATCACATCAAAGATCAGGCCATGCGAATTTCCCTTAAAACCACAATCTTATTAACGTTTTTGCTTGCAGTTCAGTTTTCTCACTAGTGATTAGCTTTTTTCTTGCAACGCAATAACATTCCAGAAATATTTCTGCTATTTACGTGTTTTCCCGGTTTGACCGTAAAAGTGTTGTCTTAGACAGAAATGTAAGGATGGATTTGACAGTCAATCCAACTCGATCAATCTTCCCTATATTTAACCTTGTTATTTGTATATGGCTAAATATTGCGTTTTAGCGCCTTGCTGTTTACCTTAATAAACTGATTAGTTACCCTCTGCTTGTCGCCCATAACCTTTACTAGAAAAAAGCAAAAACCTCGCCAATCTCAAGTACATGTAAAGGGCCAGCAGAGGACATAAGGGGAAAACAAGCCAAGAGAAAAAAATATGATTAAAAGACCTAGCATGCTGTAATACAGTATATAAGGTCACCTTATGTCGTCATTCTTAAATATTATCAACTATTTGTGGGATGTCATGAGACATATCTACCTCTAACACACCGTAGTGTTCTTGGAGATTTGGCCGGGTAGTGTTTGCCTTGGCTGTTCAGTGAGAAGAAAAGAAAAGAAAGTTAAATGTTTTTCTCATATTATCTCTGCATTACGAACTTCTGCGCACCTCAAACAAATGCCTGCCTTGCATTCTAGCTGTAGGTAAAATCCACACTCGATTGCAACAGGTTTTCAACCAAGGTTAGTTTATTAGAACTCAAGCCAAAAGCTATCACCTCAACGAGTTGAATAGACCCCCTAAAGCTTAGGGTAACATGATTTTTCACATGCCAAAATTATAGGTTACAATTCTTCTACCTTATAGAAGAGCATTACAAAAATAACCGTGCATCTGGAAATTTGTAGGTTTTAGACTCTAAATTCTACATTTGCATTGTAGCCACTCGCACTGTACCACGGGGGTGCTCCTGCGAATTCTTGGCTGGGGTGTGCTGCGCGGTTTCCCAAATCTTGAACCTATTTCAGGCCAAAAAATGTCATTTTCCACATCTGTTTTTAGACCAGACCCCTAAGAACCATGCCTGTTTTCAGACTTGGCCTTTAGGCAGAAATTATGTTATCATTGCTTAGATTAGATCGCAAACAAAAAAATTCTTCCAATCCATTTCGAATTCTTATATTTCTCTTTCTCTCTTACTCTTCTCTTGGAATTGAAACGCTAAAATAATATGTTCATACACTCCTGTAGTTCCCTCAAATTCCAGACCAAAATGGGCAAAATCTATACCCATTTTTTGACCAAAAAGGCACAAAAACCATACCTCTTGGGGTGGCACATACCTTAGTATATTATGGTTTATATAAAGGAGTACTTCTCCCCGCCCCCCTCCCCGGGCACTGTACCTTGGGCATGATAGAGCTTCTCTAGACAAACACAGCACTCATCTGCAATAGCACCAATGGCATCAAACAAGGGACTATACACAGCTGGAAGCTGATAGAAAGAGAGAGAGAGAGAGAAGTAAAGCACAACACATGTAGATTATATCACCTACAGCTATTTTGAGAAAGGTTTTCGTACAAAATGTGCATGCGATCATCCTAAAAGGCAATATGGGATACGATCAATACACTGTTCCTGACACTGTAGCTGTCAAACCTACTTTTGTTGCTTTCCTTTAGCACTCGCACACATAAGTCCATAGCCTCTCGTGTCATTCTTTCAGATTCCTTTGAAGAACAGTGAACTCAAAACCACCCACAATACCACTAAGGATTGTCAGGTGCACCTTTTCCGACAACCTTTCTCAAAATAGGTGTATACTAAAGGAGACAGCATTGCCGGGTGTTCAGCGCATCAGACTCACATTCTAGCAGTCCTGGTTTCAAGCCTGATCTAACCAATACCAGGATTTGTTCTTGCTTGTGTCAAGTTAACTATAGAATGCATAGTGGGTGCTTTTGTTTGTTAAACATGCTAGTGAGCAAGTGAGCCATGAAGCCGCAAAGAGATTGGGGCAGGAACAATGAGAAAACAATGGTTTTACATACTGTATTTTTCTGGTGGCTTTATAACGGCTCACATGCCAGACACATCCTAACCTTGGTGTTCCTGTGATACAAAGCCACAAATTTTTGAGGTATCAGGAGCGACTGCCGATTAGCTGCCGCCACTGATTTTATCAGGGGCATCTCGGCCAAGAAACTGGACTCCTTTTGACTCGATTTCGTTTCTGTAAGTGACAACTGTGGATTCATAATCAATGATTACCTCTAGTAAATAGCCAACTGGTTGCCTCCTGCCAGTTGGGGTTTTTAATCCTGTTATATTATATGGAATTATT
>OZ037785.1:2245159-2310159 GCA_964035525.1 Porites cylindrica | reverse complement strand
AGGTTTTTTGGCGAATTCAAATTACACATTTAGTACTTTAAGTTTTCAATAAACTCGCGTGGATCAAAACTACCTTTTCAAGCTTAATTGACAAAGGGCAATGCCAGACAGAAAAGTGTGGAAAGATTTTGTCATGGAGGCTTGGTCAGGAGATTGGTCTAGGAAACAAATTAACCTACAACATATACATGTATGTTACAGGGCGCAAAATTGCGACTGATACGGTCGCCAACGCAACTAACATTTTCTCCTAGGCGACTTAAAATTCTGGTTTGGTCACCACTTTGGTGACCACGTTTCTCTATGATTTAGAATTAAATTAAAAGAGTAAAGTTAAAACAAAACATTATTCAACTTGCTTGCTTTGCTTTCAATCTGATGCATCACACCATACTTATTACTATGAGCTGCGTCATTTACATTATACAAACTGGCGACTAAAAATTTGCATCTGGCGACTATACTTCTACAGTTGGTCGCCAAAAGGCAACCTGAGGATTTTTTTTAATTTCGAGCCCTGATGTTCTGAGACTACAGGACATAGTTTGCACCTTGCCATTTCTACCTAACATCATTAAACAGGGGTGGATCTAGGGGGAGGGTGCAGGGGGTGCTCATCCCCTCCCCCTGAGATGACCTGCGGCTTTGTAATACAACTGGTATTCTGTATTAAAATTTGTTTATGTCATCAGTCAGTTACATTTTTTATTACTTAGTGCTGCACCTCCCTCCTAAGAAAAATCCTGGATCAGCTCTTGTAGTTCTTGAGAATTTTAAGAAATATTTTTAGTATTTTCTGTATATTTTAGTGGGGATGACTCCATAATCTTTTATCTTTTAAATTTCAACTTTTGAATTTGAGATTTTAGAGAATTACAAATTTACCTGTTGATAACATGTATAAACTCATTTTATAATTTTTTGCTAATATTTTAGCGTCCCCAATTAACTTTTAAAGCTAGAGATCAACATTTAAATAAAGTTGTTATGTTATGTTATGTTAAATATAGAGGGAATAGCCCATTTTACAGTTATGAATGGAAGCGAGGCTGGAGGTGACATTGTTTTGATACAAACCTTCCTGCTTTACTTTGTAAATCAAGTTATTCTTATGCTAACTAGTATTTTTCAAGGACAATTTTCATAACAAAGCAAAGTAGGTATGTATCAGAACAAGGTCAACCTCAGCCTCACATTCACTAGAACGCTAGGGTACTTAGTCCACAACTGCAAAATGGTCTATTATAGCATTTTCATATGCACTGCACAGGTACCCCTCCCTTCCATACACTCCCCATAAGAACATGTACATGGGTTTGAGTTACCAAGGGTATTACAGTTAACCCTATAAGTCCCAATAGTGACCAACATCAATTTTCTCCTAATCATATCCATACAATGTCAAGAGATTAGGTTATGAGAATTAATAAAATGATCACCTAAGGAAAAATGCCGTGATCTTTTATCAAATTCTCTCAACTTCTTCTTGAAGGAAATGTATAGAGATCGGTTTGGAGAATTTGTAAGTGGATATTGGGGCTTAAAAGGTTAATGTATGAAGGAAATAAAGGGGAAATCGACTTCGGTTTGAGTTAACGAGGGCTTGAGTTATCAGCAGTCAACTGTTTGCATGAATCACAAAACTGAAACATCCGCTAAACTTTTTCACAGCCATAAAATGCATTTGACAGGGATCATAACCGTTTTTGGCCTTTTTACAGAGCAAAATGACAGATTTCCCTACCCTTTCATATAATTCAACTCCAGGAATCCCTACCCAGGGCTGTCACTAAGAGCTGGGGGTCGGGGATTTTCCCTAGCTACTATGAGTGTGAGCCTTGGCTACTCTTATAGGACACAAGAGGAGAATAAAACCAACAGAATTTCCTAGCTGTACAATAGAGAGGAGAAGTGTGACATCATGTTACCATGGTGACACTATTTCTGGATGACAACAAAACCACCGATGACGGTGACAGCAAGGAGAATGGCACAAAATAATATGTTTATATTCACAAACAACAAGATGCTATTTTGTACATTTCATTGCCATTGTTTCACCACTACGACATGAAACTTCCTAATTTCACAAGCCTGCTTTATGGAGTAGGTGAACACAACAAAAAAAATTGTTGTTTTATTTTTCTAAACTTAAATAACAATATATAAGATCCCAAGAAAGTTTCCCCAAGATCTGATCAGTGAAGTTTGAAATAGTGCGAATAGACTTTAAAGTGACTTAATCGGTTTGTTTCATCCAAAAATTTTGCTACCATGGCAACGTGACATAACGACTTCTCCTCTCTATTGTAACGACAGCCCGGCCTACCCTTTCATATACCTGAACCCTTAAAAAGACAACCCTTTCAGGTGGAGCCTCAGTCGTTGTAAGAAGTACCCCCCGCGCCACTCACCTGTTAACGTCTTTCACAATCTTTCCAACTAGGAAAACAAAAACCCTGATTGCATTCATCATAAGCTTCTTAGTTTCTTCCATTTGTTGACAGTGTTCTACAAATTTGTTGAACAACTCTGTTGCCTCATGAGAACAACCTGTAAAAGCTGAAACAGTAATAGATAGTCAATATATAAGTGGAAACCCTGGGGGCACTGACACATTTGGTCTATTTGGGTATGTGCTGCTGTAAGGGGTAAGGTTTGAAAGCAGTTTACCCTGGGATAAGGTATACAAATAGGGGGAGTTTGTGTCTTTAATCATGATTTTCATGATTATCTAACTCGTTCTTGTTTTAACTTGCATAACAATGTCCCTCAGGTATCAATTTGCTATTAGTTGTCAAGCCCCGATTATTTGGAATGATATCCCCTTCACTGTCCTTAACAGTGTCACTACCACTAACTCTAAAAAGAACCCAAAACTTTACTTTTTAAGCCTGAATTGAATTAGTGCCAGATTCTCATGGGTTTATTTTTAGTTTATTTGTCATCAGTCTTATAGGACTGCATGCATATAAGGTTACTTAATCTTAGTTTCATATCTTGTTTCAGTTTTTCTTAATTTAGCCTACAGTCTCCTTTTCTATATAAACTAATTTCTGTCATTCTCACCACAGGCCATATAAGCCCTGGGCTTTGGCTTTACTGAGTCAGTACTTACATGAACGATGGAATAATAAAGCTAAGTTAAGGTCTAGAATAGGGTATCATTTTCCAGGAAACTGATTAATTGACCACTCCAGAAAATAACATAACATACCATAGTGCTCTTTGTTTGTCACCCCAAAATTTTGCATGAGCATTGTTTTCAGTTTCTCTTGGGGCCATTTTAACTCCTACGGTAGGAGTGGTCAATTGGTTGAAGATTTTGTTCTGGCTGGACGGTGCTTAGTCACCTCAGTAGTTTCTGGAAAACACTACCATAGGATAGGGGGCATTTGGGGAGGTATGTTCATTAGAGGGTAGTAAAATTCAGCTGAACTAGCTCAGGAGGCTAAGGGTTCCATGGTCCCAGTGGCACATCCCCGCCCAAAAATTCCTGAATCCCCACCCCCCCCCCCCCTTAGATGGAAACCTATAATTTCTTCACCAAGGTGGTGTTACATGAGATGATGAGCAACAATGATTTTTACCATGACAGAGTGAAACACCATTGTTGCATCATTATTTTGAATGGTTTAAGCATGGTTCCAACATTGCAAAGCAGTGTTGCACTAAATATTGTTGCTGCGAATCCTCCTGTATAACATCACCTTTACATCTTTCTATTTGCTTGGGCTTTTGAAGGAAATGCCTGGGCTCAAAAATGGGCTTGGTGTTTCATTCTGGCACAAATTGCACTCTGGTGCATGCACAAGATAGTATGCAAGTATGCGTAAAACAGGTCAGTGTCAGCTGACTAAATCAAAGCACATGGCCACTTGCCTAAGGTGAATAAATTGCCATTTAATACATTATAGTCACGCAAGCATAATGTTTATGCATATGGACTGTTGTTTTAATATTTCACTATACATTGCCTTTGAAGACTAACTTCCTACACGAATCTTACTCATTTGAAATTTATTATCTGGCAAAATTTGCTCAAGGGAAGCCCTGAAGGTCACACAGTTGTGCGTCTAGTTTGAACACTTCTGTCTGTTTTGGGTAAATAGAGGGAAACAAGGGAAGTTTGTTGGTATTTCGGCTAATTTTTTATAACTTGTGACAATAGTCCTATTTCTCATATTTCAGATGCTTTAAAATTCATGTTGTATAACAATTTATTAAAAGGGGAAAGATGGAACTCCCTTTACACTGGTGAGACATTTTTCAACTAGGCTCAATTGACAAGAAGAGTGATCACATCACAAACTAAATAATTTGTGAAATTATGGGGTAGGTTAGCATATCCAGAGAGAACAAGATGAAAACATGTGATCTTGCTCAATTTTAGCCTGCTTTTCATTGCTCTTTTCATTGCCCTAAAAATCAAACAAACAAACATACAAAAAAGGAGTAACTGCCGAAAACCTTATCACTTTGAAGCTGTAACTCTGAAATAGCTGATACGCAATTATTGCTTTTATGCACTTTTCACCTTCAAAGGCAATAAGAACGACAAATACACATACGACAAGCTTTATATGCATATAAGTGTGTAGCCGGATTCATTGTGACATCATTGTTTACATTTTTGCTCATTAACATGTGAGTTAATCCATAGAAGATGTAGCTGTATAAACCAATTAGGTTCAAAAATTAAAAGAGCTGGTTAATTTACGCAGTTTGTGCAAGTTCAACTCATTGCAATCAGTAAAAAAGAAAATAGCAGCAATTAAAAACTGGAAAGTTACTGAGTGGCAAAACGGAATCAAACGTTTTTAATAATTGTTGTCTTAAGATGACAATGGATGATTTGGCTTATATTTCTTTTGTTCCAAAATCAGTTACGCTTATGCTTGGAGGGAAATTTGCATTTCAAAATTGATTAGGCTATCTTATAGGTGAAAGAAAATTTATGTCAGTAATTTGCATGAAGTTTTGACTGACTGAACTCACTGTGAGGACCTAGACCTTTTAAAACTGAGCCATGCAAACTTAAAACACAACTGTAAATTCATTTATTAAAATGCAATACTCAGTTCAAAGGTAAAGTAATGTCAGTGATTAAGTACAGAACTCTGTTCATACCAAAAAATTATGAATCTTATTAAAAAAAAAAACTTAAGCCAAGAGCGAAGAGCGAACTACTCAAACAGAAATAAACTGATAAACTAATAGTTCTTTGGCAAATTCACGTGTTACTGTACACTGTTTTTGTTTTGTTTGTTTGTTTTTTGAATTTGAGGACAATTTCCAAGTATAAGCCCACAGGGGCCATTTGGAGGGGTGATTTAACGGAGGTGTTTTTGCATTTTGTTTTCGGAGGGGCTTATACATGTTGGGGGGAATTTTTGGAGTTTTATGGTCGATCTTAAAAGGAGGGAATAATGTTTCAGAGAACTTAGCTCCCAAGGGCAAGGCCAAGTCCCCCACGGCACTACCCCATCTCCCTTCCAAGAAAGTACATCTCTGACACATATTTTTTGCCTCACTAGCAATGAATGATTCCTTGCCTGCCGAGCTGAAATTTAGAGAGAAAACTGGAAGTGGATATGTGGATAATGGGATATGCAGTGATTTTTCTTTCAAATATATTTACTAAGTGGATACGCGGATATGAAGTGACAAAGTGCATACACTGTAATTATGTGGATACGCAGTGACTGATCCTTATCCACCAATTCGTTGGGGGTTGCTTGAAAGTGGAAGGGTATTCTGCAGTTAAGCCAGAACAAAAAGGAAAAAGAAAATAAAAAGGGGGAAGGACTAACCAAGAAGCCTGTTGACATCTTTCTGAAGCTCATCTTGTTTCCATTTGCAAGTAATGTTGAAGTTCTGCAAACTGAGTCTAACATGTTGATCTCTCTGTGATTCAAGCTTCACTACAGTCCTTAATCCAATGGCAGTTGCAACAGCTTTCTGTGCAAAGGAAAGTGATGGATAATGTAACAGAACAGGGTTTTTATCACGATGATATTTACAAAACGGAATGATGTATGTGCTGGTCTTGGTAGTCTTGACAGACGTTCTCACCTTTCCGTAAACGACTGCATGTTCTCCATGAAGGATTATCTTTCCTGGTGCTGTAACTCTGATGCAATGAGATCCCATCGGCATTTAACCATAACTGTTAAACCAAGGGGAAGAAAACTACAGAATTCGCTGCATAAAACAGGAATTGCACACAATCAATGGCTTTCCCTGAGGGCCGCCATTTTGTAAAACTGCTCCCCGTGCCTGAAACCTACGCTGACAAGGACCTGGGGATGGGTTAAAGAATTGTTGGAATGGAGCGGAATAAGGTGGATTCGGGGGAATAAGGATTTGCTGCGTTATTCTAGCCTGAATTTCATCCGATTACTTCGAGTCGTTATTACTCCCTCAGTTGTTGAGAGGAGAAAACAACTCGAAGCAATCGGTTGAATTTCAGGCTAGCATTATTCAGCATTACTGAAAATTAAAACCGTGCAAAAAATCGTCTGCCAAAGGGAGAAATACCACATCTCGCACATTTTATGACATTGAAGAGACTTAGAATACTGTTTAGGGCAAACTTTAGAACCACGTGAAATTTATATTTTGAAAATTGAACTTGAGTCAGAAAGGGAAACAGCTGCTCTAAAATCCCTTCTGCTATAACAGCCAATGAAGGTCTTAGCCTATGAAGCAGGGGTTAAGGAAGGAAGAAATTTTGAGGGCTCATGCACCCTTCGCTTGTTCTTCTCGCGCACTCTATAAGACCTATAACAACTAACCACCAAACTAACCGGTGTCTCCCAAGCAGGATAAGAAGGCCTGGTACTCAGGCTAGAAGGGGCTCCATAGGACAATGACATATGCGATGTAGAGCATGGAACTTAATCACCAGCATCATCAACGCAGTATGATATGTCATTTTTATTCTTAAAATATTCCAGTAGATGCAAGTTAGGGGAAATATTCTAAAATAAATACTAATTCACCCAACCCAAAATAGCAGCAATATTAATTGTTCTTTTTTAGCCCTCTTTGCTTAATTGCATCAGGGGAATTCAAAAGAACCTTCACCTTCAAGATGAAGGAACAAATAATTTTGGCACCATTTTAAAATGAGGCTCATTTTTTAATTTATAAAATCACCTGCTTAGTACATACTTCCCTATGGGCTACTCAAGAAAAATTTTAGATGAGGCTCATCAGTATTAGAACAAGGTACCCATTACCCTGGGTACCAGAGGTTTTTCTCGCGTGCGGCGGGAATTTTCGGTGTTTGGCCGAAGGCCGAAGCCACGAGCGGCGAAGCCACGAGCGGCGCGGGTCACTATAAAGACTTGACAGAAACCGGAAACCGCGCTAGAAAAGTCTCTGGCACCCAGGGTAGGTACCCATGGGACTAAGAACAGAAGGTTATTTACCAAGATGTCAATGAATCGGAGTTTTTTTATTTTACAAAATAATTGAACATATTTAACTGTGACTAGGCTTAGAAACTTAAACGTGGAAAAAACAGAATAACACCATCTTTCATCAATGATTACTCCTAGTACACGAATAAAGACAACAAAACTTGTCTCTTAACCATACATACAAATTGAGTTGATTTGATAGTTCAAAAGGGAAACTGTTTGGCGACATTGCAGACATTGGTTTTGCATTCTTCTCTTGGCTTCTGCCGGTAATTATATGTAATTTGACTTGTGCTTCTGTAGCCTGCATAGCAGGCGCTTTACGAGCTAAGTTAGACGAACGCGGCATTTCGCGCGAAGCGCGAGACGAGGGGAGGATCTTTCAGATCTTTTTCTCCTCCCCTCGTCTCGCTTTCGCGAAAAAATGCCGCGTTCGCCTCGCTTGCCTCATAAAGCGCCTGTTATGCGGAAACTCACATTCCACGGCAAACTCTCTTTATTCTCCGAAGTAAAAAGCCATTGTTTTTCCATTAAAACTGTTTGTCATGCTATTGTTGGATTGGCGAGAGGTGCGAATGTTTAAAGTCGCGGCGTTTCACATAACACAACATCTGATCTGACATCTGAACCCAACATGCTGCAAGACCAACATCAATGATCAGCTGTAGGTGTAAATGCTCAAGTCACTGGGCGAACGTTTAAAATCGGCGTTCCTAATACCGTTTCACGATTCGAAGAGTAAAGTTGACCCCACACAAATATCTACCTTCTGCAATGTTCCTCCTTTGGTAGATTCTCACTCTGACTATTTGGAACTTATACAACACGCCTTCCTGTAACTGCATGTCATCACCGTACTCGTTCTGAATCGCGTTCACAAAGAAACGATACGTTTCATAGTTATCACTGGTTTCGGGGCCTGTCACCCCGGTCCATACCAATCTTCCATATTGCTGGTATGTTTCAGCTAAAATCACGCCAATTGACTGCGCAAATTTTCCATTGTTGATTTCAACATCAATCATCTGTAGGTAATTATCTGTTTGTTCGACGTAATGTTCGCCGATAAAAAATCCTCTGAACGTAATTCCTTCAAGTTGACCAAACTTTTGTTCTATTTCTTCGACGCACGGAAGTAACGCCATATTGTTATTACTCCCAGAATAAAAGTCTGTGCCAGTTCGCTGTAGTATCGTCCCTCTGCAGCGTGAACGAGCACAGACAGCTGTGATGTCGTCCGTATTTAGAACAGGAGGAGCCAAAGACACAAACCATCCGGGCTGTTCGATCCTGAATATGTCACGCGCGCGATGCGTGGTCTTATCCCAGGGGTCTCAAACATAACTGATTTTAAAAAAAAAACTCGGCCTATATTATCGGAGCTGGAATGCTTCAAAAATACAGAATTTTCACTGCACCTTTTTGCCCCAACTGTTGATATAATGTAAGAAAGACTGCCGAGAAACGTCCCTGCGTTGGGGCGAGGAGCGTAGCCTCCCGCGCAGGCGTGTATGAAAAACGCCTACCTGGGAGGCTACAAGAAGAGAGATTCGCAGGTTAGAAAGATGATTTAAGACCCCCCTCCCCCCGGGGTACTCAACAAATGTTTATACGGGGAGGTTTCGCCCCGGGGTCCAACGCCATACCCTTTCATATACCAATCTGGACAGAAAAGCTCTGCCTTTTATTGACAAATGCGTGATCAGCATTAAATTTCTCCTTGTAATATCAATGCTCTGTAATAAAAACAGAGTGGTCATGAGAGTTACGGACATGATCAAACAAAATTTACAAATTTAGCAGTTTTTTGTTAAGGTCTAAGGTGAATCTTAAAAGAGATTGTCTTTTTATTTTAATTCATTGGCGCTGAGGATTTTTAAGTTTTATCACTTAGCTTAATTGGAAAATTACAAACTTAACGATTTTATTTAAGTAAAGCCTTCTGAGAATTTTTCAAAAATCTCCCCAATACTTCTGTAGAAAATGGATAGGGGCAACAAATGAGAAATTCAATTTTAATTATGTATAATTACTAAGCCAGGAAGCATTTCACTAGTTGAAGAATATAAAAGGGAACACTTTAATATACCTGAAGCTGGAATAAGGTACTTTAATTTTTCGGGCGCAGCGTCCCCGTAAAGGCAATTATAGAGGATATCCCCAGGAGATAAACAGATTTTGTACTGAACACTTCGTGCACATACAATGATCATTTAGCTGTATTAAAACTTAAATACAAAATAATAATCATGACCCTATAAACTTTGTCAAGAGAACTATTTCATAAGATATAATGTCTTATTGGAGATAAATAATTTTGCTCCGCATAATGCCAAAAATCAGTGTCTAAGTGTTGTGGACAAATTTTTTCCAGGAGATAAACATTTTGTACTGAACACTTGGTGCACATACAATCATCATTTAGCTGTGTTAAAAATTAAATACAAAATAATAATCGTGAACCTTTAAACTTTGTCAAGTGAACTACCGTAAAATTCCGAAAATAAGCCCTGGGGCTTATATTTTTCAAAGGCCCTTTTTGAGGGGCTTATTTTTGGAGGGGCTTATATTCGGAGGGGCTTATTTACGGAGGGAAATTTGCGTTTCTAAATTGATTGGGCTAGCCTTATAGTTGGAAGTAAATTTACCGTTTTTGCTTTGTTTTACTTTGTAATTGACGGTAATTTTCCAAGTACAAGCCCCCGGGGGGCTCATATTTGGAGGGGCGGTTTAACGGAGGATTTTTTGCGTTACCCGTTTAGGGGGCTTATATTTGGAGGGGCTTATTTTCGGAATTTTACGGTATTTCATAAGATATAATGTCTTATTAGAGATAAATAATTTTGCTCCGCATTATACCAAAAATCAGTTCATATGTTGTGGTTTTAAATTTTATCCTTGGTTTCCATTGTAATTCCCTTTGCTTTTCACTCATTATTATACATTACCATAACCCAGGAAAAGAGAAATACATTTACAACCAAAGATAAAATCTAACCACAACGTACCCTTATTCGACAGAATACGATCTAGAATCGAAATAGTTACAAACTCAACTTAGAAAGTTTGAACCTTTTCTCTGCCTCTAGATACAGCCAGGTATATTCGCTGCCTATTTTAGGACAACCTTGTCCCCAGGGCCCTTTTCCCTGGCTTTCCAAAGCCAGGGAAAAGTGCCCTGGGGACGAGGTTCATTTTTGGAGGCTAAGGGCGGCTTTCCATTTGTCAGAACTGGCCGGCCGTACCATTGCCGGACCAGTCAGTAAGAAAATGAAATCGGCTTTTTACAAAGGGTTTTACTGAAAACCAATTCCTTCGTGCATACTATAACTGATCTGGCTGGATAGATTTGATTAAAAGTGAGGTTCTTATTACGACGGGAGTGGTCTGGCCGGTTAGTTCTGACAAATGGAAAGTTCCCTAAGACTTTGGGACAAAACCTTCAAGACTGTCCTTAAAAAAGAAAAAAATTGTTTAAATATCATCGCTTGTAGCTACTTTAGAGTACTGTACCCTAAAGAATACTAAGAAATAAATTAACTGATATGTCTCACAAAATGAACAGCGACAAAAGAGATATACTGTCATGATTTATAGTGACGTAATAATCAAAAGAAAACTATGAAATGAATCAAGGAAAACAGGACTGAAAAGCTAACAAAAGTTGAGCCCTTTTTCCTTCAAACGTTTTAATTCATAAAGGTGTTTAAAAACTGTTGGAATTTGTTTTGCCCGAAATTTTAACATCTAAATGATAATTAAAGGGAAAACGTAGGTGTAACTTTAAAAATACTGAGGTTGTTAGGAGTTCTAAATTTTATACGTTTTCATGTATTACAGTGAAACCCTGCCTCACGGCCACCTTGGAAATACGGTTACTCGTTAGTACGGCCACCGGTTTTTGGCCGCCCGGCAACACGGCCTTACATTTTCTTGTAAAAAAAACCTTGTTACGGTCACCCGTTAATACGGCCAATTTTTTAGGCCCATTGGTAACCGTATTAACGGGATTCCACTGTATTTGGAAATAACTCATCAAATCCCAGTTTATTGATCGTACTACCCTTCTAAATGCGAGCTTCTGGGAGGCAAACGAGAGCCTAAGCAAAGAGGCTTTCGAGCGTCGCACGTCAAATGAACCGTTTCTATGCTTGGGCAGCGGTTTTACCCAATTTTTAGGGCAGAGTTAAGACACTTAGGATATGCTTTAGGATATGTTTGTTAGAGCGATTTTATGACCTTGAAAAATGGTTTCGGTAAGTGTTCGTTATTTGTTTTATCAGCCAATGGATGAAAAGATCAAAACATGGCCTCTTCGTTTTCCCGCCAAAGAAAACCCTAATATGGAGAACGCATTGTTCGCTTGACCAATCGTGTTGCAGTATGAGGTCAAAGCGAAGTATCGGTTGACTTCTAGACAGATCTCGAGCATGGAGTATTTTCACCCTAGGGTTCGCTTAACCAACCAAAATCCACGCGCTTTTGTATCCGTTCGATAAACCAATCAAATCGCCCTATTTAAGTTCTTTCTTGTTTCTGTTTTGTTTGCGCGTTTTTACTTCAAGGTCATAAGAAAATCGCTCTATTGTTGCACAAGAAAGTGTGAACAAATTTCCTCCCACCCGTTCCCCGGAACAAATGAAAAAGACACACGTCCCTCCACCAATCACACCGGCCTGCGTAGCCGACGGGATCGTTAGCGCGAGCAAAGTTTGGCATTCCGCGCTAGCTTCTCGTGGCAACGCGGTGAGAATGGCAGTTTTGCCGCCAAAACTCTGCCGCTCGCAAAAATAATTCAGCCAGTAACGCACGTTAACCACCGCTCTTCCTTCCAAATCGACCAGTGTATATAACGCGAAATCCTACGAACGTTTTCGTACTAAAGCAACAATCAGTTCAATTCGCTTCTTTATAAACACCCTGCGAAAAGAGCCTCTTTGTTCCCTCCTGAGTGAGGAGTAGCAAAAGAGGCTTGGCCTGAATCGCGTAAAGCCTTTGAAGTCGGCGAAGGCCGAACTCCTGAACAAGTCAATCTCGAGCTCTTTCGTTTTGAAACTGGTTTTCCGAGTGCGAGCATACGCTTATTGATAAACCGATGGCCATACGTGAGCCTGCAGAACCGAACGCACAGTTATTAGGCCTGGGTTCAAAGCTGTATCCCAGCAACAAGCAGCACATGCTCTGCAAAGACTTAACTCCATTCATGCACAGTCTTTCTTGAGAACGCCAAAGTCGAGCAAGTGAAAGAAAGGCTCTGATAGGCGGGTGCTTTATCACGTTAAGATCCCAAGGAACTAATTTACTGAAGCATTGACTGGAACATCCTTATCATTATAACGACGATCCGTACGACGGTCGATGAAAATGTGAAATGTATTCGTCGGATTCAAGTAACACAGTTCTTCGTTCCGATGCTTCACGGAAATTCTTTCTTGCCCAGCCATACACGATGCAGTTAAAGAAGCCTTGCATAGGTGCTGTTAGGCCCTGTCAACAATATAACCAATGAATGCGAATAAATTCATATTTTTAGAGAATTATCAAGGTGTATCCTACGCCCTTGAGTGCACTAAAATAAACGATCCATCCCAGTCCCTGTTAGAACCCAAAAGTACCACGTGATCATGATCTTCCCGCTATTTTAAAACAGGCCACGTGATTATGATTAAACTGCATGAAAATTTCGATTTCTTACGGGCTGTTTACATGATATCGGAATGCCTTTCATTTCGAAATGAGTTTTAGTCCAGTATGAAGTTCGTTTTGCATTCACATGATGAAATCAAACGGCTCAGCCAAAGACGTTCTGGTCAATCTCGTTCCCAGAGGCCGCAATCCTTTTGGTCAGCGACGGGTATGCTGTTCAGAACGCTGGATGAGGGTAACAAAGGCCCTGGGGACGAGACAGCGTTCTGGCTCGAGCGGTTTTCGCACAAGATCAGATACGCTTGCGCCACTCGCCCCAGACTACAAGAGTAGCGATTTTCAATCCGGTATGAAGTTCGTTTTCAGTTTACATGAATAACATGATACCCGAATAAAATTTCGTACCAGAACAAGAATTTCATTAGTCGAGTTTGCTTTAGCAGAGGGAGACACTAAAAATGGAAGCGTATTTTTTTCGTCGGTCCGTCGCGAAAAGGGGGGCATGTTCCCAGGCGTCCCTAACGGAGACCGTGGGAACTGGGGATAAGAATCGTGACGACTTTCATTGTATGCAAACGAGTCTTGTGATGAGCATGCGGTATATTTTCGGCGATGTCTGAAATGACGCATGTAAGTTGAACATGTTTTCGCTGTTTGGCAATGACGTAATTTTCCCCAAATCGAGGCCCTTGATTTTCGCGTAATTATGCACGTGTATTAGTATAGGTAATAGCATGATTAGTAGTCATATTTGGCATAAATACCACTAGTGACATTTCAAAATTGTTATACGGAATTTCACGAGCCGTTAGGCGAGTGAAATTTGAGACAATTTTGAAATATCACGAGTGGTATTTATGCCAAATATCACGTACAAATCATTCTATTATTTGTTTATACTACTACCCGCAAAAGGTTTGTAATTTTCACATGTAGGTATTTCAAATTAGGCTGAAATACCACTACTCTAAGCCAATCAAATTGCAGTAATTTCTTATGTAGTAGTATAAAAAAGTAAATACCCCGAGTAGGATGAGAAAATATTATTATGGTGTATTGAAGGAACAGTATCCCGTTACTGCGCATGCACCAAACTTTGATTCTAGGACAGGATGCCGCGAAATCAAAAGATGCCAGGAGAGTAAGAGAACCTTGAAAAATCCGTTTGCATCGAACTTGGGCGAGTTCGATACTTCACTAAAACTTCTTAGGATTACTGAAAAATGATATATTCTCCCCGTTGAGTTTCGATTTGGGCGAAATCGGGATCTTTTGGTGTTACTTTTGCCGTTGGCCGGAGGACCAAAAGATGGGCAGCGCTTTTAAGCCGATTGAAGGCTTATTTCTTCTGCTAGCTTCCATACAAGCTCAGATAATTGTGAAAGGAATACGCAGAAATGAAACAGTAACAATAGAGACTGTAAGAAAGAAACCATTGAGACCGTGGATCTGACTGAGGAGATCTTGTGGAATTAAGCTTCGTGAAGCAGAAGGCTTTGCAACGACGCGTTCTTTTAAATGAACCTCCCTACGGCCGGCAAATTAATCAAACAAACAGGCGCTACATGTTTAGAAAAACTAGTGCAAAGAAATCATAATATAACTTTTCACTAACCTTTGCGATAATTCATCGCGTTGAGATTGCATTTTTATTTATATCTTTCAAACGTTTGAGACTAGAACGCGAGCAAATCAGGCAAATATTACTAAACTTGGAACAATTGACCTCTGACACGAGTTTCACATTAGAAAAGCTGTTCTTAAAGCGAGCGGAACGAGATTTTCGGGTCGCGAGGCGGCCCTACTGACGATAAAATCGCGATGCGTCTTCGTGTCGCGAGCCAAATTTTAAATAAGACGAAAAACTTCTTCGAAAGTCTAAAATATACATTACTTGAGAATGTGAACAACAAATCTCCGTCGGCAGTGCGGTCCGGAAGGAAATCTTGTCGAGTCAATATGACAGTTCTATTGTCTTTTGAAGAAAAAAACAGATGACGATCGCGCGTGCGCACAATCGGGACACTGTTCCTTTGAGGCGTTACGTTTCTCAGAATACTGTAGCAATTATTGTAACTCTACGGTTAAATAGATTCACTTTGTTGTACGTATTTAATTGATAGACTTTCGCGGTTGTTAAGATGTGAAGTCGCGTTGCACTTTATAAATACTTGAGATATAGATTTTTCTCTAACTTCAGCAAATAAGGCTTAGAGCTCTCTAGTTTTATATCTGAAGTCAGTCGTGACCGTAGAACTCGCTGCGCAAATAGCTGGTCAAATTTAAAGTTAAAATGTAACGCTAACGCATCAGCATGCATTTGTGAAGTTGACGCACAAATAGAAGAAAACTGTCGACGGACTATCTCCTATCGGAAAGGGTATTCTTACCCAAAGCTTCAGTTGCAAGAAACTGAGTAATCAGAAACCTACGGCAAACGCAACTTGATTTGCAATACAAGAAGAACAATTTTATGCAGAATGCGGGGCAAGATTAAAAAACATCTGTTTATCAAAGAAATATATGGAGATGGAATGAACTTGTTCCGGAATGAAAGTCATTCCGGTAAAATGAATGGGAGTTCCTTGAAATTGGAATTATATGAAAGAATCTATGAAAATAAACAAACTACGATCAAAATTACAATTTGACTCAACTTCTATTTTCGCTGTGCATTTTACTGTCTGTTCACTTCTAGAGTCACTTGGAAGCCGTTTTATCGAGTCTAGATTTCTAGTTGTGAGTATAAAAATTCAGATTGCAAAGAATTTTCATATAGAGTCTGGGTCGCCTGTGGTATAGTTTGCGCGTGAACAAGAAAGACATATATAGGGTAAATGTTGCTCGTTCGTTTGCCACGCACTTGAAACTTGCATCGAAACAGATTTTACCGAATCGGTAACCATTCAAAGATACCAGTTTACTGCTTGGTGTTTTTAAAGCGAGGAGGGCTATTTTCATGCTCATAGTGAGTATTGTTAAGAACTTTTTGCTGTAGTTGCAGTTTCTTTTAAGGTCTTTTAAAACCCATAGGCTCCTTTGTCTAGTGGTTTTGAGATGAAAATGGAAAAAGGCAAAGACTCCATAACCGGGGCGAGAAACTCCCACACTGTAAAGGGTATCTGCCTTTAGTAAAATTCAACTAGTGGTCCATTATCATTGCTGCCTTCTGATTGGTTGAGCTTCTACTAGTACTAGTACTAGTTCCAACTCGTAGCGAAAAGCGCCGGCTTTCAAAACCAAAACAATGGCGTCTGAATCGCGTTTTGCTAGCTAAAGTTGTTCTGTCTCGATATTTTTGACTAACTAGTTGGATGTTACTAAAACGATTATTCCTCTCACCCTCATGGCCTCTGGGTCAAAAGCCCACTCGGCCTTCGGCCTTTCGGGCTCGAGGAATAATTGTTAGATATATCCGCGTACGGGTATCCGTTGGGTTGGCTTTAATTCTACTTACTTGAAATACAAACAAGGTGAACCAATGTTTCACGGAGGTCAGTCTTATTCTAGGATCAATGTCACAGGATGCTACCACCAGTGCTGAGATGAAAGAAAAAACCCCATATAAATACGTCAATTTGCTTTTGAAGTAGATTAAGAAATTTGCAATATTAATCAGCAGATAATGAAAACCTTTTATGCACCAGGGGAAACAGGAAAAGAATGTACAAAAAGGAAGGAAACTTTACGACTGTAAAAAAAAAAAAAGCACACTTCGCTTAGCCTGCAAGGACGTTCTGGAGGACAGGGGTGGGGAGAAATAGACCAAATAGACCAAATCCCTTCCGGTCACCCCTCCCCCTAGCCCCCATCCTTTAATATTTTCGCTCCCTTCTTGCGCGTATCTTATGCTGCTCACGTTTGGCTAAAAGGAAATTGGAAACAACTGCCACGCAGACTGGGGGAGAAGTAGGTTTTTCTCTTTCCTTTTCTCATAACTCGCGTAGCAGGCGTTTCTGTGCGGTCTATGAGCAAAGAACGAGGAACGAGAGTCAAAGACCGCGCGGAAAATGTCGCAACTAAAAGAGGGGGGAAGGGGGTGGGGAAGAAAGGAAGGAAACGCTTGCAGCCCGGGGGGGGGGGGGGTGGGTGGGTACTCGATATATCCTTGGGTGGGGAGGTGCGGCCCAACCCCTCATACCCTGACCGACCCTGACCCTGTTTAAGACAAAAACCGCTGATTTTCCTACCCTGTTTAAGACAGAATTCCGATTTTTGATACCCTGTTTAAGACATTTAACCTGAGCCTGCCTGTGTAAGACAATAATAAATATCGAAACTCTATCTTATCAAATCCATTGGCAATCACAAAACTATTTAAAAAGATACCCTGTTTAAGACAAAAATCCCGAAAAACATACCCTGGCTGGCCTCACGTCCCCATTAAGCTCTTTCAAGGGAGTTCCCCCCCCCCCTCGGGACTTGCAGACAAACCCCAGGATTTTGAAAACCGCCACTTGGCCTGTTATGCCTAAGTTCGCACATCGACATTTGATGCTGTCATCAGCTGTCATAATTGACCAATACAATGTTTGGCCTTCCGTGGAGCGGAAATGAACTTTAGAGGACGCGTGTGTGAAACCAAAATATTTTTGTTTTGTATTTTGGAACGCGTAGACGGCGTGAAATCTCAATAAACCCGAACGATCACTGCAGGCTTTGTACATTTGTCTTTTTAATCCGTTTCCTTCCTTCTCCTCCCCCTCCCTCCTCTTTCATTTTTTGGCTCTCGTTTCATTTCTCGCTCGGTCAAAACCGAAAATCTCCCTCCTCGGTCTTTCTTCAACGCTTGCTACGCAGGCCACTTTTCTCATTCCTCTTGCGACTCTCCTACCTGTTTTCCCAGTTCCCTCTCACTTTATCACGACCTGAGTATCGTGCCTTCCTCAGGGATGAGAGGAGAGGAGATAATTAAGAGCCACAGTGCAAAGGAGCTGTCTTTCTTCTCGCTTCTCTCTTTCCCTCCCCCCTATCTTCCCAAAACCAAATGATCCTCAGTTTAGCTCAAAGAAATCCGCCAGCTATGGATGCTATATTGGGTCAAAATTGGAAGAGTCTGATGACGATCTCTGATGAATGCTTCTTTGTCCAGATGTTAAGTACCTAGTCTGCGCAGCAAGCGCTTGGAAGTTATGGGTGCGATCTGGGGTGCGATAGAGAACGGGGCGCCCGACGGAAACACGCGAGGGGAAAGCGACTCGCGTGTCCCCCTCGCGCACCCTGTTCTTCCTTGTGCCCATATCACTTGCTGCTACGTGGACTACAAGGACCTTATCAAATACACCGAAAGGATTAAAACTCAAAAAGACATTTACCAGGACTCCAACACACCACAAATACCAGTACATAGAGGAAAATTCTGTTTCGGATAGCATCTATGTTGGCTCGCTGGATGTCCGTTAATACCCCTGAAAAGAAAACAAAAAGCACTTCATTTAAGCGTAAATGTATTTAGCACGAAAGTATAAATAATTATTGGGGATAATATTTTACGTTTCCTACTGGAGACGGGACCGCCATTTTATGAGGTCATCCGAGTCACGCGAAGATCTAGCTGTTTACAAGGCAAAGGAAGTACCTTCATTTCTCAGTTATTTTAAGAACCTGAGTACAGTAAAACCTCGCGACTAAGAACCTGGATTTTAAGAATATTTTAGGCTAAAATTTGCCAGTTAAGCCCCCTCTATTTAAGAACCTCTTTAGCCTAAAATTTGAAACAGGTTCTTATTTTCTAAAATCCATGAAAAACTTCTGCACACTTAGACAAATATAAGATATGCCAACTGAACCACCAAATACTCTTAGCTATATTGTATATTTTTTCTTTGGAAACTAAGAACCTATTTAAGAACCTACGTACCTAAACTTGTGCTAACTACCATTTATATAAGAACGTGTTTAGGCTAACTTGGAAAAATCCAGGTTCTTAGTCGAGGAGTTTTACTGTATTGGTCTGATTTGTCCGGCTACAAGAATCAAACACTTGATCTCCCGCATTGCCGTCAAGCGCTCTACCAACTAAGCTATTCCGGCTGCCGTAATAAATTAATAACGATAATAGGACTGAGTGGAATCCAATTCGGTCTGCAATCATATGAGTAGTCCGATTTGTTTAATCACGAGTATGACTACAGACCGAATATTGGACGACACGAGGTCCTAGTGAGATCATCACCTTATCCATATATTGTCAACATATTGTTTAACATATTCACGCTCAGTCAGGAGAAAAGTACTGAATCTTTCAGGTTTTGCAACAACTGCGCAGTACTTTTAGTACGAAGCTCTCATCAGCAGGAAAAGAGTATTGTTTTACCATTTCTGTGGATGTTCATCTGTTGGAAAATATCCCGCATTTTTCTCTCCAGCTACCTCAAAAGAGGGACAAAAAGGGGACAAAAGTGTTGAGGCACTTCCATAAAAAAAAAAATAGCCCCCTTTTTACATATAGTGGACATCTGTCCCCTCCCCCTGTGTATCCCCACCCCCTCCTCCCAAACCAATGTTGCATTTGAAACCCCTTGTCTTTCTTCAACTATAAACAACATTGATTCGGGGGTGGGGGTTTTTTGGCGTTAAAACAGAATGATATGATAAATGAAAGAAATTGTCAATAGAAGCGCGCGTTTTAGACAAGTGTGTCAACCACTTAAGCCACTAATTGTACCTATATAGGAATAGCTCCACTCCAATCCACACGAATTAATACCACGTACGTTATAGTAGGGAGTCAGTACAAAAAGTAAAACCAACCTGAGTTAAGAACAGCCTTTCTATAAGTTCTGAGCATCATGAAATACAAAAGCTGTTGAGAAAATACAAAACATTTTATTTAATTAGAGCTATGCTTGTTTGTATCTTATTTTACTCAGTACGTTCTTAACACAAAGTGCTCGCAGACTTTCTTAAAAGGATCAAATTTGTTGCATCGGCAAATAACGATCTTCAAGTAGATATACTTATGTAAGGATTACTTAACGCATTTCTGATCAGTTTAGTATAAAATAATTGTTATTAATAAATATATCAATATATATACATAATAATTATAAAAAATAAATTATTCTATTAATAATTAATATTTTGTTAGTGTGAATACTATAAAAATGTGCAATAAAATATTTGTGGGTTGGGTTGATTAGCCAGTGCTGGTTACCATGACAACTATGTTTGCAATAATCAACACGATTACCATCAGCAGAATTAGACGAACTGAGATATTGATATTTAACTTGACAAGCTTTCCAGGGTATTATCAGAAGATAAAACAGTAGTCAGAAAAACAGCACTCATTTACAGGGAAATATTCTTCATCATCAATAATTTCTTAAAAGTTACAAAACAGTTACTTTTATTTCTAGTACACCTATTTACATTTTAATTAGAGAGTAGCTGAATAGCACTATATGAATTATTATTATCATTATTGTTAATATTATTATTAAGAAACTTTTGGAACCGTTCTGGATCCCTTCATCAGCCACCCTTGCTGTTATTTTTCTTCCTTGTTTTGATGTGCCTCACAACTTTATAATAAATATATGTACCGCTATATAGTTATTTCGAGAGAGGTTGTCAGAAAAAGTGCACGCAACAATCCTGTATTGTGGGTGGTTTTGAGTTCAATGTTCTTCAAAGAAATTTGAAAGAATGCCACGAGAGGCCATGGACTTATGTTTGTGAGTGCTAAACGAAAACAACAAAAGTAGATTCGAGAGCTACAGTGTCAGGAACAGTGTATTCATCATATCCCATATTACCTTTCGGGATTGTCACGTGCGCATTGTTTGTGACAACTTTTCACAAAATGGCTGTATATAAATGTTAATCATTTCAATACATTGGGGGGGGGGGGGGGGGGGCTTGCTTATATCCTGGAGGGCTTATGAATGGATGTAGTTTTTTGTTTACAGGAGATGAAAATATAACATAAGACTGGTGAGCGAACTTACTTCCATAAATGGCAAAAGGCCAATAATTTTATTTAGCCAATCACAGTGCAAAAAAATAGCAACTACTGGTTGAGCAAACATATTACAATGCTAGGATGACCAAATATTCTTACCACTAGTGTTATGATGGAGAAGGTTAGTGTTGCTGTCAAGGCTATTGATCCATACGACCACCAAGTTGATTGCAGGTTCTTAACCAGAACAGAATTAGAACAGATTGATTTAGAGAGACATGTCAGTGACAAATGTTTCAAAGTATATACATTTATTTTTATTTAATCACAACAGTTGAAACTAATTTGAATAAAGCAATTTGAATTTTAACTCTTCTTTGCAACAAAGCAGTATTGTTTCCCTGTTGTCCAGTGAACTGTCAAATCAGAAACAAATCTTTCACAAAGATTACAGGAACTGATGATACATTCCAAGAAAGTAATAATTATTTTAATTATAATAATAAAATAATAATATTATTAACTTGTATAATGCCAATATGTATACAGATATTCAAAATATTCAATCTAACTACCAGGTTTATACATATTCATTTCGGCATATAGTTTTTTGAGCCAATCAATCTTTTCACTGAGAAACAAGTGAAACTAACACATCAGTACAAGATTCTAGAAAACTACCTTCCTACCCATCCCATAAACCAACATTTACACCAACTTCTAACTTAAGGCAAATTGTTGGGTTAGGGGTGGGGTACATGGGCAGTTTCCAGAGCCTTGCACTAACCAACCTATTAAAAACCAACCTTCGGCTTTTTAGGCTTTGGCCGATCAAAGAGTAACAGGCAACTGAAAAAAAAAAAATTGAACATCCATGTATAGTATATAATGCTGTGGAGCATCACAACAGATCAAGAGAGATTTTAAAGAATGTTCACAGAAAATAGCAAATGAAAAATTGTACCATGCGACCAAGTTTTCTCGATACTGGCAATCTCCTATTTTGGACAGTTTTTGCCTGCTCATCTCCTAATTTGAGAATATATTGTCAACTTGAATCTTGAGTTAAGTTAGCCATTTTCTGTTAACATGATTGTAATTCTCTCTAATTAACCTGAGATCAGGCCCAATTTTAGCAGTTCCCATGTATTCTCTCATGGGTAGTCCCGCTATTTACAAAGCAAAATGAAAATAGAGCCTGACCACAGGTTACCTCTACTAATACAAAGCCCAGACACCCTCCTTTGCATCCTCCTCCTTAACAGAAACCTCTGTTTAGCTATGCCGCTATGTTTCAATTATCTCTCTCTATAGCCACAAGTAATTTTTTTATCGATTGGCATAGCTTGTTTTTGCAATATTGGTAATAACTGAGGGCCTTGCACAGGCTATAATAGCCCAGCTCCTTGAGTGCACGATCAGAGCCCCATTAAGCTAAGAAAACTTGGTTATCTATCCATCCAAGAAATTTTGGTACGTCTGTGCGTCCACCTGTCCGTCTGCAGTCTGCACCACAGGGAAACCAATGTGAAATGTCACACTTTTTCGCTACAGTGTGGGACCTAATATTGCACATCCATGTTGTGGTCAATTGACAGCTGTCAAAACATGGCATCTGCTGATCAGTATCACATGACCATATTTCTTGGGCTCACGTGTCTCAGGTGCCATTGAGGACACATACTTTTTTGAAGAACTTTGCTGACAAGTTTCTAGTTTTCAACTGATTGCAGGCTCAACTCCAATTAGATTTCTTTGTGATAGGTACAAGTTTATTGTTTGAAGTAAATATAAGCTAGGAGCTAATTGCTCTTAGCTTCGGCTAAATCTATAGTATGTTAGATAAGAGCAAGTTTTTGACTTCATAGCATCCTTCATGTTGAACAGAACATTATGTAGAGTTACAGTGGCATCTAAAAGATGGTATAACCAAGAAGGAAAAGAAATGGTTTATTGATAAAATTAATACAAAAGAAAAGGAAAGATAATCTATCTTACAGTGTACAGTCTTGAGGAGTCTCTTCCAAGTCACCTCCACCATTAATCAACAAAGGAAGCATTATCACCGATGGAGTAAGCCTTTGTAAAGTATAAAAAAATGCTAAAGTCAGTGATTAAGTTTTTTCTTGTTTATTGTAATAATATTAATTTTTTTTTGTACATTACATTTTAAATTTTCAGGGAACAGCATACCATGTACATGACTGTATAATCATCACAGAATAATAGATTAATCTTTATTATGCTTTTGTTGATGTACATGGTTGATATCACAATCTCGTAAATTTACTTACAATAGAAGATAAATTAAACGTAATGAGAATAATGTGCAAGCTAGGAAGCTAAATGAACCATTTGCATTTCTTGTTAGCTCCCTGAACAATTTAGGTTCTAGGTAGCAAGTGAAATCAATCAATCAATCATCTAGGACAATAAAAATTAATAACAAAGAATTCTTTTATTATATGTCACGTAAAAAATGTTTTAGGGCCAATGGCAACCTATAGTCATTGTGGGTATTATTTTTCTTATCTTTATGTACAAACAGAATAATCATAATGATAATAATAATAATAATAATAATAATAATAAAACTAGCACCAATACCAATAATTTTATTGCTATCAATGTTGCATGTACTACTCATACATTGACCAGGAACTCCATGCCTAACAAGCTGTTTTTTTTTATGTTTCACCTGCCAGCAAGATTTAGCAAATGTATATTTTTCAAAAAAGTGTTTACTCAATATTGGGCAAACCCCTCTGAACTCCTGAAATATACACGGAGCTGATGTCACACACTTAAAATAATTTGATGCAGTAGTACAGTGACGAGTTACATATTGTTTTGAAGCAACAGGTGACTCAGTTGCACATGAAATCAGTCTCTCCTTTTTTACAAGAAAACACAGTCACATACACTTACCAGCATAGAACGTAAAAAATCCTAGAAAACCAGATGGAACATTTCTCCCGATAAGCTACCTGAAAGAATCATTATAAATGTCACGACAGACTGTGAAGTTAGGTAATGGCCTGTATTTTCAAGGCCAATATCATCAATTTGCACAGGAATATTATAGGTTCAGTTGTTACAAGTTTCCCCCAGCTATCTACAGTGCTGTCAACTCCCCAGGATAATCCGAGAGAGACCGTACCTGCCGGTCTCCAGGTTACAGTATAAAATATCCTGGATAAACATCAAAGTTTGCTTTTTCTTCAGTAGACCCAACTTTCTGACAATAAAATTTCAATTATTTTGTATTGTTTGAGCTATTTTAATGTTAACATCAAACGTTTCCTCATAAATTCTGGTATGCCATTGTAATATAATAATGTGATTGTGGGGAAGTAAACCAATTGATCAGGTCAAATGTTATAATGCAAACAACATATTTTTGCATGTTTTGTGTCATGGCAAATTTGTGATGATTGCAGTCAACAGTTATATTTTTTTGTACAAATGACTTCATGCGCCGTGTGTTACGACATCATCTGTCATCTCTTCCATATCAATTCTAAAATTATATCTAAAAACATGGGGGGTTCACAGCCCTGTATCTGCATAGAAATGGTTCAACATAAGTCAAGTCAAGATTGCCAAGTGAACTATAGAGAAAGCCACAAAAACTATTCTAGACTCCAAAATATCCCACTTGTCTGACTCTCTCTATCTAGGCAACCCCTATTGACAGTAAACTACCAAGTCCCGCAAAGATGCTTTAGGCTTGGCCATTGTTAATAATTAATCTTCTGAGGAAAGTGTTACAGGTCAAAAGTGATTTCTAGGTTGACTCTCAAAAATTTTCTTTGTCTACTAGCCCTAGGAGGCAACAAAGAAAATTGACAATCACACTAGGTTACAAAATTTAGACCAAAAATCAAAGTTGATCCGCAACAAAAGTCCCACGTGAGGGGAGGTGCTAATGATGACAACAATCATCAATACTAGGCAGCAAGTGAAACAAGCCCAACAGAAGCACTTATATCACAAATGGTACAACAAGGCATTTAGCAAGCCTTGTCCTAGATCAGGAATTTAAAGTAACAGTTGGGAACCCAGGAACTCAAGAATGGGAGGCATCCCCCCCTTAACAAAGTTGAAGTTCAAACACCCTGTATTGGGGTGCCTGTGACATCCCTTTGTGAGAGTTATCCCTTTTCTTTTTCTCCCCAGATGCTCAAAAATGGATACTAACCAAAGTCCATACCAAAATCCTTAACTTAATGTTTTTGAACAAGGGTCAAATTTTGGTTTACCATTTATACATAGAACACCCGTTCAATTTAATTGGGACTCGTTCAATATAATTGGGACTAATTGCTGTTAGCTGTTATTGTCTGTTATCAGCCATTAGAGCCAATCAGGATCAAGATTATCTTTGGCTAAGAGATAGTCTAATGTTATCAGATAACAAACCCATTAGATCCAATGGCAAGCTTGTTAGTGAATAACGGGATAACAGCTAATAACAGCTAATAATACTTCACCCATTATACCCAATCACAAGTTTGTTAGAGAATAACGGGATAATATTCTACATTCCACAAGTGTGAATTTGACCCGTGAGGTAAAAATCTATTTCATGACAAGTCAGTGCATCATTCTCGAGTACATACTGGAAGGTTGCACGCATATATGCACATTTGATCCATTAGCTGCCGTGAACTCATCTAAAACTCTTTTTGGTTTATTTATCATGTTTTTGAAAAACGTCAAAATTTTACCGTTTTCAAATAACCGATAGGCTTTTTAACCCAGCACCTACGAAACAGTGGAATGTTCAAGAATAGAACAAGAAAATCAGAAAATTACTTTATGATCTTTGAAGAAGCGTAGCTCATAACAAGCATGCAACTATCCAACGATCTCTCGATAATAGGTCAGTGATACAATAGTTGTGAATAGGAAACAGAACAAATCAACACTGCCCAGAGGAAGTTTATCAGTTATCAAGTGGCAATTGCTGACATTCCAGCCCATTCCTGCACGCAAATTTCTTAGACAGTACACTAACACATTTATTTTCTGTTAAAACGATCTTTACACTTCCCTTTATTTCACTTTGATTTAACGACGAAATCTGTTTAGAATAAGGGAACGCGTCCAAATATCGGCATCGGGTCACACCGATGCCGATCAATTGGGCACCGATTTTTTCCGATTCTGTTGAATGTCAGAATCGGCAACGGGTCTCAAGTCTTTATCGGGCCAATTAACAAAGGTCATCAAAAATATCTGGCAGCTCAAATAACCCGTCACAAAAGCAAAAGCGTGAATGTTGGTTCTCGATGCACAAACAAGTTAAATTTCCAATTTAAATGTTGTAGACCAGCAGATAAAGTGTTTCTTCTTATTATTAACATTATCTTTCTTATAAATGTGTCTTGTTTGAACCGAAATTTAACGTCACAGTTTCGAACATTTGTTTGTACTTACCTATGACAGAGTATGACCAGAAAATATTAAATTTGTGTATCAAAATGAGCACGAGAAGAAACAGCAGGTCATTCAACAACGCTGAAGAGCGTCTTTTGAGTGAAAGACGGCGCAATGTACATTGCAAGTGTACGATCTCAAAATGATAATTTTAAAATAGCTTGAGCCCGTGCTAACCGGAACCCAAATCGCATGATGAAAGAAATCTTTAAAGGAATAACCAGTTTAGGACTTTAAGCGAAAAAAATACAAAGAAGTCAGAACATCCACGACCAAAATGCAAATGTTGTTACCATGTTGTGTTCTTTAACTGCCTAAATTGCCACAGGAGAGAAGAGGACATCGTCTGAGAATCAGGCTGCAAGTTGTTTATTGGTTGCATATGAACTCCAAAACGTTACTGATGGAGGCGCTCAACTGGTTTTCTCTTTCTCGATTCTCTTTCCGCTATTAAATTGAGTCAAACTTATCGGATGTATGCACAGTTTGCTTTAGTTGAACACTCCGGTAAAAAAGGTTCTGCTTTTTGTCAAAAAGTCAGCCACCTTGAGTCAAGTGCAAATTTTCGTAAGCGCTGAGAGTGGAAAGCAATTTCACGTGGCACCATCCTCAAGCTCACAGAACAGCTAAGTCGCTAAGCCATCCTCTCTTTGTATGAAACTTCGTTCCGTGTTTTCCGTGACTCACGAGTGTAGGAATCTTCAGTTCTTGTTGCTAATTCCCTGGAGACAATCTTAGGCCGCAATCTAATTGGTCGGTATTTTTTGCCGCAGATCGCATTGCACCTTGCGTTTAGGATCGTTGAATGAAAGTCGCAAATTTTCGTAAAAATTTATCCCGTGCTTTTATATTATCCATGGGTTTGCTCTCGCTCCGCTCGCTAGGAAACCCGTTGAGGTCTACTTGTAACAAGTCTATGCATCCAGTTGTGTTTCTAGAAAGTGAGTTCTGGTTGTGTTTTTGGATTGCATTGTTAGAAAGTATCGAGTAAAGAACACACTACTCAGTATGGTGTTTTGTTTGCTATGTATCAACGAAGAACAGTGGTGTTTTGCGTCGTAATATTTAACTCCTTTTAATTTTCATAGAATAAATTTTATGGAGCAGCGTGGTGTCTGCGATCGACTGAAGGAAATACCTCTGCAAAACGTCGAAAATCACGTGTAGGCACGCATCAAATCAACAAACTAGAAACACAACATGGAACATACACTATTGTTATTTGTTATGGAGTAGGAAAAAGGTACAGTCGATACAAATTACTTTGGAGTGAAACGACTCTTTTGGTTTCGTGACACGCTTCATTTTATGTATAAATCGGCAAAGTTTTTATCGTAATCGGAAAAGGCAACTGGTGCCTACAGATCAGTACCGATTCCGAACAATCGGAAAATTAATCGGGTCCGTTTCCCATGATCGGGTACCCTACCGATATTTGGACGCGCTCCCTAAAAAGAAAGGCAAACTTGATGTCACCTAAGGAAAAACCGCCGTTTCCGTTTTTCATTTTGCACTAAGCATCACTTTTTAAAGACATATTTGTACGTAAAATGTATTGACTTTTATACAGAAAAATTTTGAAAGGCCAGAAAGGTTTTACTCTGACACGTTTTGAGAAACCTTTTGTTTGACCATTATTCGGCGATCGATCAGATTTAAAGGGCACATTTTTACGCGCCCTAAAAAGTTGTTAGAAGAAAGTAGCGAGTATAAGTTATTTAGTCATACGGCGGCGGGACTTGACGGAACGCAAAGAGAGCATTACAATCTAATGGCATACGAGCGACTGCAGGCATCTCATGACATGTCGACTTTGGCTAAGAGCTAGCCTAATGTTATCAGATAACAAACGCATTAGATCCAATGGCAAGCGTGTTAGTGAATAACGGGATAACAGCTAATAACAGCTAATAATACTTCACCCATTACACCCAATCACAAGTTTGTTAGAGAATAACGGGATAATATGCTACATTCCACAAGTGTGAATTTGACCCGTGAGGTAAAAATCTATTTCATGACAAGTCAGTGCATCATTCTCGAGTACATACTGGAAGGTTGCACGCATATATGCACATTTGATCCATTAGCTGCCGTGAACTCATCTAAAACTCTTTTTGGTTTATTTATCATGTTTTTGAAAAACGTCAAAATTTTACCGTTTTCAAATAACCGATAGGCTTTTTAACCCAGCACCTACGAAACAGTGGAATGTTCAAGAATAGAACAAGAAAATCAGAAAATTACTTTATGATCTTTGAAGAAGCGTAGCTCATAACAAGCATGCAACTATCCAACGATCTCTCGATAATAGGTCAGTGATACAATAGTTGTGAATAGGAAACAGAACAAATCAACACTGCCCAGAGGAAGTTTATCAGTTATCAAGTGACAATTGCTGACATTCCAGCCCATTCCTGCACGCAAATTTCTTAGACAGTACACTAACACATTTATTTTCTTAAGTTAAAACGATCTTTACACTTCCCTTTATTTCACCTTGATTTAACGATGAAATCTGTTTAGAATGAAAAGAAAGGCAAACTTGACGTCACCTAAGGAAAAACTGCAGTTTCCGTTTTTCATTTTGCACTAAGCATCACTTTTTAAAGACATATTTATACGTAAAATGTATTAACTTTTATACAGAAAAATTTTGAAAGGCCAGAAAGGTTTTACTCTGACACGTTTTGAGAAACCTTTTGTTTGACCATTATTCGGCGATCGATCAGATTTAAAGGGCACATTTTTACGCGCCCTAAAAAGTTGTTAGAAGAAAGTAGCGAGTATAAGTTACTAGGGACTTTTAGCATCGACAAAGGTGACGGCAGCGAAAACGTCACTTTTAAAAATGAATTGGCGTTTTTTCCAACTTTGTCGTGTTTATTTCAATTCGCTGAAAATAGCTAATGTAGGCCAATTTCAGTGGAGTTGAAGGAAAAGTTTGTCGTCGATTGTTTTACGTCCTCCATAAAACGTGAAACTAGACATTTTCGCGTCGTAGTCGAGCAGTAACGGCAAAGAAATATACAAAAAAGCGTGATGCACGTGCAAACTAGTTGTTTTGCTCAATAAACCTATTGCTTTTTTTACGTTCTCGTTGCCGTCGCCGTCGTCGTTGCTAAAACTTTCTATTTAGTCATACGGCGGCGGGACTTGACGGAACGCAAAGAGAGCGTTACAATCTAATGGCATACGAGCGACTGCAGGCATCTCATGACATGTCGACTTTGAGATAACTATCAACGGCTTTGAATTCTTTCCATGTGCGAGAAACCAAAAAGTATGCAGACAGGACCAAAGCGGGAATATGTTATGGCGATAATGGCCGATAATCAAGGCACCATCAATTGTGATGAATGGTGAACAAATCTACTCTTTTTGCTGAACATTTTCTGACAGAGAGAAACGGAATTTTTCAGTGGCCTCAAAAAAAGGACTGGGATAAAGTAGCGCCAGAATTCATATTCTGTCGCAATGTAGAGGTCATTGACGATAGTAAGAGTGTGCAAGTGAAAAACTTGACATCAATAAAAAGTAAATTTGGCGCTTTTTGTGGCAAATATTTTTATCTATTCCCTGTATTTGGAGTATTTTTGGCGTTTTCTGTGTGCATGTTGCGAAACTGAAGAAGACACATAGGGCCGGTTAAAAATGAGCCGGTGTTGTAAGTGGCTGAATCTGTACAGCCCGAATACGTATGAAATGTTCTTTACCATAGTTAAAGTCAAGCATGCACACTGATTTCTAGATTTATTTATCCATTAATAAAGGATTGTCGAGATTTATCGTGGTTGTAACCCGAGACAGCTGTACCTCCGATTTATGATTTTGTTAGCCCGGCATAGCATTATTTGAAAGACTCTGCAAAATATGTTGGCGCTTCAATTTTGACCCTTGGTTTATTGAAGTGTTTTTTCTTTTGTTTGTGAGTATGGCAATCTGACAATAATTTTTGTTGCAAGTTTTTAGAAAATTTTAATGTGCTAAAATCGCAAAGTGGACCAGTAGAACAATTATGTACAATGATTTTTGTACCTATATTAATTTACACACTGATTCACGATAAGTCACGGTTTTACTTCCATTAGAATGCTTAATGACTACACGTTTTAATCAATGTGATCTATTGTAGCATATTTCACACGAATAAAACATTTGATAAGAAAAGTTGTTAAAATTCGCGATTGGGGGAGAACAGAGATAAACCGAAAAATGTTGCCGCTTGACATTTCAAGCCTGAGTCACGGTTTTCTTATTGTCAGCAAATTCCATGCTCGGAAAAATAAAGTCTAAAATAATATGTAGTATACTTTAAATCATGCTTACTTGAATAAAACAATGTATATACAAAATTGATTAAATGCAAGAATACGGGAATATCAAATAGTGAAGAGAGTACAGCCGGAAAATGTTGATTAGCCGGTTGTTAAAGTTAACGAGAGCAGAAAGGGCTATTGTGTGCGTACCCACTCTCCCACATAAGCCGTCCTTTCATGTGAACATGGAGAATTCCTAGGGAAATCTTTTGCTCTGGGGCAAGTCCAAAAATGAGAGCAGAAAGCGTAGTCCTCGAAATTTTTACTTCCGAAAGGTGTCGTAAACGAAACTCACTTCCGGAATTAAGAGAGACGAGAAAAAAGGCCATTGCTGGACGCGAAAGGATACATACACATCATAATACTTTTTGTGATATATTCTTCCAGATGAAAATGAAGTAACACCTGAGGTAAGCGTTTTATATTATTTTGGGGGGGCATTATAATATGTCGATTCTTAAGAGAACTTTTCGTAAGAAACCTTGAGTTTTCTACTGCACCTTCGAACAGGCTTCTGTTTCCATTACATCGATTTTACACCAGTAGACGTGACGAGAATTAAAGTTGGCGCAAAGGTACCGACTTTGGCGCCAAAACGGATAACGAAAGTAATTGTTTAATATGAATGGGAATGAAAGGGTTTTGTGACAAGCTTGACTCAAATAGAGAGTGCGTTTGTTTTGTAATACCGTTTAAAATGTTCAGCAAAAAGAGTAGATTTGTTCACCATTCATCACAATTGATGGTGCCTTGATTATCGGCCATTATCGCCATAACATATTCCCGCTTTGGTCCTGTCTGCATACTTTTTGTTTTCTCGCACATGGAAAGAAGTCAAAGCCGTTGATAGTTATCTCAAAGTCGACATGTCATGAGATGCCTGCAGTCGCTCGTATGCCATTAGATTGTAACGCTCTCTGTGCGTTCCGTCAAGTCCCGCCGTCGTATGAGCGTATGACTATATAACTTATACTCGCTACTTTCTTCTAACAACTTTTTAGGGCGCGTAAAAATGTGCCCTTTAAATCTGATCGATCGCCGAATAATGGTCAAACAAAAGGTTTCTCAAAACGTGTCAGAGTAAAACCTTTCTGGCCTTTCAAAATTTTTCTGTATAAAAGTTAATACATTTTACGTATAAATATGTCTTTAAAAAGTGATGCTTAGTGCAAAATGAAAAACGGAAACTGCAGTTTTTCCTTAGGTGATGTGAAGTTTGCCTTTCTTTTCATTCTAAACAGATTTCATCGTTAAATCAAGGTGAAATAAAGGGAAGTGTAAAGATCGTTTTAACTTAAGAAAATAAATGTGTTAGTGTACTGTCTAAGAAATTTGCGTGCAGGAATGGGCTGGAATGTCAGCAATTGTCACTTGATAACTGATAAACTTCCTCTGGGCAGTGTTGATTTGTTCTGTTTCCTATTCACAACTATTGTATCACTGACCTATTATCGAGAGATCGTTGGATAGTTGCATGCTTGTTATGAGCTACGCTTCTTCAAAGATCATAAAGTAATTTTCTGATTTTCTTGTTCTATTCTTGAACATTCCACTGTTTCGTAGGTGCTGGGTTAAAAAGCCTATCGGTTATTTGAAAACGGTAAAATTTTGACGTTTTTCAAAAACATGATAAATAAACCAAAAAGAGTTTTAGATGAGTTCACGGCAGCTAATGGATCAAATGTGCATATATGCGTGCAACCTTCCAGTATGTACTCGAGAATGATGCACTGACTTGTCATGAAATAGATTTTTACCTCACGGGTCAAATTCACACTTGTGGAATGTAGCATATTATCCCGTTATTCTCTAACAAACTTGTGATTGGGTATAATGGGTGAAGTATTATTAGCTGTTATTAGCTGTTATCCCGTTATTCACTAACAAGCTTGCCATTGGATCTAATGGGTTTGTTATCTGATAACATTAGACTAGCTCTTAGCCAAAGATAATCTTGATCCTGATTGGCTCTAATGGCTGATAACAGGCAATAACAGCTAACAGCAATTAGTCCCAATTATATTGAACGAGTCCCAATTAAATTGAACGGGTGTTATAGTTACATACAGTCTAACCTCTCCTAACTGACACCTCTCTATTATGGACAGTTTGTTCAGTCCCAGAGAGGCCAAAAATCATACATATTTCTCCAGCTAACTCTATAATACGGACACTTCTGTAAAGCGGACAATTAATTGGTTCTGTCCCTTTGGTGTCCATATTAAAGAGGTTTGACTGTATATATATTTTTTCTTGACCTCACAGTGGAGCTTTCCTTGTGAGTGTTCCAGGCCTCTTGCATTGGCAAAGTTTGTTAACAGATATATAAATATTTCATCCTTTTTGTAGGCTTGTCCCTTCCCAAACTTCCATGCTCATCCAAAAAAAATATCACTTTAAGCAAAACACAGCATGGATGTCAAAACAACAATATGCAATAATTATTTATTATTACCCTATAGCTAGGTGTAATATGGCGTGACTCCCCTCACCACCACCACCCCCCCTCCCCCCCACTACAAAAAATCCTAGAAATGGTTAAGATGAGGTGTGAACATGGCACAGATTAATATTAATATAGGAAAATTGTTCTAATACATGTACTTACTGAGGAAAATGGTAAGTTGGTGATGGTGTCAGCCTTTTCTCGTAGCCTCATGTATGCAGTTAATGCATAATTTACAGTCAAGAAGAATGAGGCAAGGTGTGCCATCTGCATAAAGGAGAACAAGGGTGAAAATAACAGGTGTCAAGAATGATGCACTTTGGTTAGCCTGCGAGCAAGCTCTCCCAGGCGCTCTGGTCGAGGGGCAGGAAAAGGAAGGAGAGCTTGCAACTACATCTCCAATTCCCCTGTGGCTCCCTGTCAAGTGAGCTGTGAGATTTCTGCCAAACAGTGCGAAGCAAAAACAAGTGCAGATGTAAACAAACATACGTGCAAAAATACGTGCCAAGGGTAATGACGTCGTTACTAATATCATCTCAGCCAATCAGCATTTCACTTCAACTTTTTTAATGCACATATTCAAATTCCAGAGGTGTAGTTGCAAGCTCTCCTCCCTTTTCCTGCCCTGCTGCCAGAATGCCCCGGAGAGCTTGCTCGCAGGCTACACTTTGGTATTTCAGATGGTTATCATGTAAAATACCCTGTGTTGCAGACATAATTACAGGGTTGTCACTAAGATTTCAAGTTGCCGGGTAAATACATCAAGTAGGCGGGGAATCAAACAGCTAGGGATTTCTTTTGGTTCTATTTTTCTTCTATTTTCCAATAAAAGTAGCCGGGGACCAGTGATCTTAGTAGCCAGGGAAAATACCCGGCCCCCGGCTCTTAATGACAACCCTGCATAATATTATTTTAAGCCCGGTCAGTAACATCTGGAAAGCAGTGCCGATGGCCTTGTTCTGGGTCACCAATATCTTAATGGACTCAACAAAAAAAACAGAAAAGCATTTCAAATTTCTCTTCAACCTGACTGGCAAATTGACAAGAGCATTTTTAACAACACAGGTGGAGTCCCAGAACAAAGACTTCAGCACTGGTTGACAGACAGACTTAGCCAGAAAGTTTACCAAAAAAAAACACATTTTGAAGTCAAAGTCAAGCAATGTAATAAAAGAAATGGTCCAGTCTTGCAAACTTATTACAGTTAATTACAGCCTTATTCTGAGGTACATTACATTAAAGTCAAATTTTAATGTTAATAGTAAATAAATATTTTTAATTTTATGCTTGAAACTGGATAAATCTTTCATTGGAGGATCATATCATACCCCCACCAGTATTTAAAAGGGAAGTCCCTCATTTGGCTTGAAAGAATAAAGAGATGAAGAGTCATGCGTAGGCCAAACGACAAACAAGAATTTGTATCACACGACCAAGTTTTCCCCTTGATAATTGTTGTTTACTGTTTATTAAAATTATTACTTCTACTCAGTTTCATGCCAGTGTATCCATAAGAATTGTTCTGGACAGTTTATAGCTGCTTATTTTCTATTCTGAGAAATTGCCAACTTGAATTTGACATTTGTCATTTGCCGTAAACACGACTCTTAATTATCTCTCTAATATGTGCCATCAAACGGGGCGTAGTTTTTAGAGGTCACAAGTCTTATTAAGTATACAATTTTGCTATTTGGTTCCTTAATTGAATGTTCAGGTGTCCAGTCTTGCTGGACTGTATGCCTTCATGCCTTAAAGAACAGGAAGTAGACCTTGGTGGTACTTTGTCCATATGCGTGGTATGATCTGTGATTATTATGGAATAAGGCTCATTGACTCCAAATTAACCCTTTCAAAGCCAGAGTGAATAATAATTATAAAGGAGTTTTGCAGTGGCTCTAACTTTTGAGTCTGAGGACGAAATCTAGTGGAGTGACCATTCAAATGAAACCTCTCTACCATTACTTTCACATGGTACTATTTGTTTTTCGAAATTTTACAAAATGAAATTTGGGAATTTTTGCTGAATTTTGCCTTTGGCCACTCTTGGCAGTGAAATGATTAAAGAAGCAAACTAGATGCATGGATCACAAAAGAAAGATCTCTTATCTTAGACAGCTTAAAGCCCCACACAGGAAAAATTTCAGAATCCCCATTTTGGGTTTAAAAAGGGAAATAATTGGGATTTCAAAGGGATTTCTTTGGGAAAACCCAAAATTGGGAAAGTGCTACCAAAACCAAGCATGGGTTTTTAAAATCCCATTTTATTCCCAATAATGGGATTTTTCAGTCCCAAGTTTTACCCAAGAATGGGTTATTTTTGGGCCAGTTTTTTCCCAGTATTGGGATTAAAACTTCCCATTCTATTCCCAAAAATGGGATTTCTAGGTCCCAAGTTTTACCCAACGGTGGGTTATTTTTGTGCCAGTTTTTTCCCAGTATTGGGATTAAAACGTCCCATTTTATCCCCAATGATGGGATTTCTAGGTCCCAAGTTTTACCCAATAATGGGTTATTTTTGAGCCTGGTTTTTCCCAATATTGAGATTGAAATTTCCCATCCAAATCCCAACAAGTCTAGAATAGACAAACAGCTTTTGTCCAAGTCAACTAAGATAATGCATTTTCTTTACAAACAGTTTTAATACACTTAACTACATTTTTGGTTAAAATAAAAACATAGTGCATATTTTGTACAAATAAACTATTTGAATTTATTTATATAAGTAAGTATACATGTCTTAGAATTTCAGAATGTGTCCATCAATGTCTCAAGTGCATTTAGACTGACTGGTTGTTCAATTTACAGTATAATATGGAAAGCATCAATACTTCTTGCTATAATAAATAATATAGAACATTAATGAATCCCAACACAACCTTTTTCAAATGTAAGGTGTTTCCATCGTTAAACTGTCAGTACCCTTGAGGAAAGGTTATAACAATAAACTCTTTCAAAGTTTTCAGAAACAAACACAGTCCCTTTAGGCATTAATTGTCATAAAATCAACATCATCACTATTAAAGTGATGAAAGGTAACTTGTTTCAGTCTCCTTGTTCACTTTTATCATAGCCATCTTCAGCTGCCTAGGATCAACAGGTTCATCAGGGATTTCCACATACAAGTGCCTTGGACAGCACTTCCAACAGTTGAGATAGTGTGAGGGGCGTGAGATTTCTAGGTGTGACAGAGAATCTCTTCTTCAGCAGCTTTGAGATCTCCTCTCCACCCAAAACACTTCCACATATAAATCTCACAATCATCTTGCAAAGTTTTGGTGACAACTGAATACTGCTACCCCCCTCTGCAGTACTAGCCTGGGAAGGTGATGGGTCTCCTTTTTCATTTTCAGAGTTATCTGGTGAAAGTGTTGATCCAAAGCTACCAATATCGCCACTGTCCTGCAATTTTAAAATCAGTAATACAAATCAAAAACCTTTAACCTTCAATGTTAAAAAAATAATAATAATCCAAGGGGAAGAAAACAGGGCTTTGACCAGTTTAGGATGTTATGTACCAGTAACATACACACATATTTTTAGTGTATTATATATCATAAGCTTATATATTAGCTGAGATGAAAACCTAGAAAGCTATGACCTGCACTTCTGCCAGTTTTACATATTCAAAACATGTATCGTGCGAGACAGTTTTTTTATTCTCAATCAGGTCAGTGCTTGGAACGGGTAAATAAAATAAAAGAGATTTTACATTTAATTCAAAGAAAAAGAGAAGTAAGCTTTAAACCTCAACCTCTCGACTTCATGAAACTTTTTTTCTAGCAAAAGTTCAGTATGTAGGCAAAATGGACGGCCATGGAATAAACAAGTAAACTTTACATTTGCTAGGAAATATTGATTTAATATTGTTCAAGTCTTCGCCAATGCAAAGTACCACAGATTGTTGTTGATCAATAAAAGCACGCCAAAAAGTAAAAGAAAACTAAAAAAGAGAGAAACTTGGAAGGTTTGTAGCATTCTGGGCCGTTAATTCCCGCCGAAAATATAAAAGCAACGTTCGTACCTTCAAACGCTTTCCCCACTGCTTCTCCACAACATTCTTTGATTCGTTTTAAGATTTCCTCTGCACTTGGATTCTCTATATCCTCAAATTGTTCTTTTCGTTCATCTTTATCCGTTTTCTTTGGCTCTAAGTCTGAATTTTGTGAGGAAGAAGCAAGAAACAAAGCCATCTTCTGAACGGGAGTTTGAATCGAGCGAGCCGTTCTTGTGCGCATGCGGGGAAAGAGAACTGGGGCAAGCATTCTCGTCCCCAAGGCCACTCGGCTTTACTCGGCTTTCTTTCTTTCTTAAAGACACGCGGCGATGGCGACTGGAATAGAAAATTTAACTCTACAGTAACTTTTACCTGATCCAATTTTTCACCCAAACTTTTCCCACCGTAGGAAAGCTATGTCCCATTCCTTCCTAGAATTGGGAAAATCCAAAAACATTTAACAACTCTGTTCCCAATGTTTTCCCATTTTTGGAAAAATATTTCCCAAATCCCAAAAAAACTGGGACGAGTGGAATGAACTCTTAAGATTTCCCAATATTTTCCCAAAATAGTACTTTCTATTTTCTCCAGGACAAAATTTTCCCACTTTTTTTGTCCAATATTTTCCCAAAGAAGGAAATTCATGTCCCAATTTTTCCCCAGAATTGGGTAAATTCCCATAATATTCCCAAAATGGAGTTTTGAAAATATAATTATTATATTGTCCCAAAAAAATCCCTTTTTTGTGATCTTAAAAGTGGTTCAACTTCCCAAAATTTTCCCAATTTTGGTAATTTCGTTCCCAATTTTTCCCCAATATTATCCCTAAATTGGGAAAATTTACAGGAATTTCCCAATTTGGGAATCTGAAATTTTTCCTGTGCCATTTACACTAGAGGAAAAAATGGGTCCAGACCCATAAAAAAGTTGGTATGCACCAGATATTTTTGCTGTGTAAACCTTGCATACCACATTTTCATGAAATAGATCCGGACTCGGTTTTTTCTGGTTTTGGGGCCATAGGCGGCTATGGCTTCAAAACCGCAAAAAATGAGTTCGGACCGCTTTTGCTGTTCAAAAGTGCAGTGTAAATGCATCTTTGTTCCATGCCATCTTCTTCATGTGAGCCTGCCGCACTTTACGGCGGTTTTGCGCATGTGTACTAAATATTGCACTTTTCAATCATAAGCCTCACCGGATTGTCACCCACATAACCAACTGATCCGCACCACTTTTTAATGGGTCCCGACCCAGTTTTTTCTGTAGTGTAAATGGGACTTGAGAGTTCGTAGGATTCAGTAGCACACCCCCAGCCAAACGTCCCTTTAGTACCCGTCATCTGAATGCTACCCTGACTGTGACATGTTTCATGTGAAAGTATCATTCAAGTGATTAGAAAAAGTCAAACATTTTTACCTCTCCAAATGCATCCAAGTAAAAGCAATCTTGATATTTGTTATGAAACCAGGTACAAGCTCCTGAGAGCCACAGAGAAGCCAGAATTAGGTCTGCTAGGGCCAGGTGAAACAATGGATGAACCTACAGTAATAAAAACATTAAGAAATAACTCTATGTTATCTCTATACTAATCCTTTAAGTCCAATATCTGACCAACATCAATTCTCTCCTGACAATATACATACAGGCCAACTCTCCCAGATACGGCACCAATCTCCCGCTGCCCCATACAGGTTACGATATCTCCCAGATAAAATCATCTTTTAAGCTTTAATTTCTGTACCTTAGTTTGAGATTTAGCCTATTTTAGCTCAAAACTTGAATTTTTGTTATTCGCAGTATGGTTTCTGGGGCATTTTTGCACGTATTTAGTCACTGACAGATTATTTCTGGCATCAAAACAATGACTGCGAATTTTAATAGTATGTACCTCATGTAAGACTTCGTATAATGTCCTAGGTCATTCCCATTGGGGGCTGGGTCAATTTGTCGGGGTGGGGGGGGGGGGGGTGGGGCGGTGTGTTGAAATTCTGGGGGGATAGTAAAAAAAAGAGCATCTCCAGATTTTAGATCTCCAGAGGTTGGCATCTCTGAATACACATGTAAAACACAACCAAGGGGAAGGGTTTTGATCATTACTAAAATGATGACCTACAGCATAGCAGAAAATGCTTAGATCTTATATCAAGTTCTCTCAACTGGTTCTTTAGGTAAATGTATGGAGATTTAATAGTTTGGAGAACTTCTAATTGGATATTAAGGCTTACAAGGATCAACAATAATATTTTAAACCTGCTTGATATGGTGTAAATTATGTACTAAAATAATATTTTCACAAACCTCAGGACTTCTTACAATCCTTTTTGAAAATGCATATATTAGAATTGATCCAGCTCCAACAATACTGTAATGAAACAGAAATTGCCATGATTTTAAGGTCAAACAAAAAATTTGTAGTTCTTGTAAATTATGGCTACCCTAAGAAATCCTACATGGAAAGCTACAATCTTGAACAAAACTGTTGAGAAAATTGCATACTTGGGGAGTATTATTTTTTTCTAAAACATCATAGCTGTACTGATTCTTCCCTCTCCCCCTTCCCCTGGGAGCAACGTTGTTGTGTGTTCAAAAGAAGCCTGATCCCTTGCCGTTTGTAGGAAGCAACATTGAACTGGAGGAAGAGGATTTCTTTCTGCAAAGCTGTTGTTTTGGAAATAGTTTTGTTGTGAAGGACAGTGCACATTATCAAGTAGTCTTGTCCAGGATTGTAGGGCCATAGGAGCCCTTCTCAGATATTTTTACAGTACAACCCCTCCTTTTAGTCATCTCTACTCGAGAGACACCTCCATTCAGGGGACACAAAATTTGGTCCCAGAAAAATGTTCACATAATCTTTATTTTGTTACTTCTATTGAAGAGACACCTCTACCAAGGGGAAAGGAACACTATTTCTGGGTCCAAATATTTTTTCCTGGATTTAACCTCCATTCAGGGGACACCTTAGCACTTAAAAAAGTGACTGACCACTAAAATGTTTGATAAGTTTAAATAAGTGTACAGTCAAACCTCTTAAATACAGACACCGAAAGGGACAGAGCCAAGTGTCCGCTTTACAGAGGTGTCCATATTATAGATGTAGGGAATGTATGATTTTTGGCATTTCTGGGATCAAACAAACTGTCCGTAATAGAGAGCTGTCCATATTATGGAGGTGTCCATATTATAGAGGTGTCCATATTGTAGAGGTGTCCATATTATAGAGGTGTCCATATTGTAGAGGTGTCTGTATTATAGAGGTGTCCGTAAGAAGAGGTTCGACTGTACATGAGTCACAATGGCGACAACTTTCAAAACATTAACAATCTCACTTAAATTGATGTACTGCACTTGTGGGAATTCAGCAACAACATCGCAGAGATAAATCAATTGTGATTTTTTATACATTATCTAGCTGCTTGAAATAATGACTGCAGCAGATTCCAAGGCAGAATAAAAAATACTTTATTCGTTGGTTAATTATCAACAAACCCCAGCCTCCATCTCCATTTAGGGGACGCCTCTATTCAGGGGACACGCCTTGGTGCCGAGGGTGTCCCTGAATAGAGGCTCCACAGCATTCATTTTACCCAAAGAATTACCAAGGGTGCCAGGGATTCTTTCTAAAACATAATTAACAATATGTGACCCTTCACGTGACTTGGGGGCTTATCTAAATTTCACGCTTTGTCTATTTTCACGATCCAGGCCGTGAAAGTAAGAAAAATTTTTGGAATGTGAGTGAAATTTCTCTTTTATGCCGTGAACACGCCGTGAAAAATTCACGGCTACCTTGAAAATTTCACGCAGTGAAAAAGTTTATAATGGCCGTGAAAATATTTCATGCCGTGAAAAATTTCAGTCACCGTGAAATTTAATTTCACGCCGTGAAAATCTTGCAACAGTCAAAATGAAATGTAACATTGTTTTCAAAAGTCTATTGTTTAGATGTCATGCAAGCCTTTATTTGCCCACATGAATGTAACATGTACTGGTCAGTACTTTTTGATTTTTGATTTTCGGCAAAACAGATGAAATCGCTTAAAAAGTGAGTCACCGAAGATTCTCTAAATTTACAACCAAAAGAAGCTTTTATCTCTTCCACGAAGTTATGCAAATGCTAGACTCCGTGGCTACAAGATGAAATTTGTAACGTATGTTTTGATATTGCGTGATATCTTTTGGATTTATTTCATTTTTACCCTTCTATTCAGTAACGGCGAATTTGTGAGTATAACATTTAGCAAAGAGACAAGGAACTTGAAATGGGGCATGATAAATCAAGTAGAGTTTGCACGTGTGATGGGGCTACAAAACTGTAGATAAGATCAGGCACTTCACTGCAATGCACGTCGACACAGACGACAATTATCCCGGTTTTAGGAATATGGCAGTAATAGTTAGTCTTTCTGCAAAGAATTTTGTTAGGTTTCTTAAGTGAAAACCTTGCCATGTTTGGTAAATAACTAAGCGTCTCTGACATAGACATTGGGAAAATTTGCACGTTGCGGAGAAGGAAAAAAAGAGCCAAAAGTCACAAAAAAACAAATTGACAAGAGACACACGCAGTTCCGATTGTGCATATCTAATAAAATGCTTACCATGAACACATAAAAATATCGACAAGAAATTGTGACTAGTTTGATTGTGATTTGTGGCTTTACAGGCCTGAACGCCGAATAGTCTGAATACGTTTTTTTTATTTTTTTCATGAGCTATTTAAAACAGCTTGAATATGCTAAGAGAAATATCATTTTTTGTGTGGGATAAACTTCCACAAATTTAGCTTGACGTGACCAGGTATTCTCGTTTTTTTCCAGTTCAAAAAGGGGCGAGAAAAAACACAAAACAAAAAAAAAAAACAGGTTAGATTTCATTCACCCTCGACATGTTTCACGGTGTGAAAATGTGTTCACTCTTAATTTCATGGCGTGAAAGTTTTCACGGCGTGGAAGTCTTCGCTGATCTGTCGCAACATGATTAGTTTCACGCCAAGAGTGAAAAATTTTCGCATGGAGTGAACGGGCGTGGAATTTGAAATTCATGCCGTGAAAACTCTAATTCACGCACCGTGACCGTGAAAAAAATTCACGGTTTTTAGTGAAATCCATAAGCCCCCTTTTTGCATGAAGAGTCACATATTATAATTCCAGTGTTGGAAGTGCATTGGATATGAGATAGTAGATAGCAAATGATGCACGTAGCGGTGAGTTGGCTATAATCATCTGATATCCAACAAGCGCCAGTGGAATAATTGTTTTAATAAAAACGTCCACAAAATATGGAGAATTCTTCCCAACTATATTGATAAAAACAACCAATTTTCAGCTTGGTTTTAATTTTGAGCAGACGCGAACAGTTACCATATTTGGAGAGCATGGTATAATGGCTCATATACCATGATGGTTAAGCCAATCAGGATTCTAGAATTGCATTATCCAGTGATTCAGTTTTTAATAAAAGCCAATAGTTCAGGGTGAAGCTGTGACAATATCAAACTGAGAGCATGGCTTATTTCAACCAAGGTATTTAAAAACTGGACCTTTCGTGAGCAATGGTACTGAAAATTGTGATCACACAGCATCTTATATGAAATGTAATCTGATACCTGTTTTCGTAGACTTCACTTTGTCTTATCATTTATTTTTGAAAAATAGCTTGGGTCATTATACGTTACTGGGAAACTGCCCACATACCCCTCCCCTAAGCCAACATTAACACTCAGGGCAAAATGTTGGCTTAGGGGAGGGGTTGGTGGGCAGTTTCCCAAAAATGTATATTAATGATCCAATAGCTTTTGGTCTACATGAATTTACTAAGAATTTTCAATTTCTCTAACAGCACTTTTGTTATTTCAATCTCTTCTAACAAAACACTTCACTTGCCCATCAGGCCATAAGTTAAGTTAAAAGTTAAAGGCATGTTTATAGTGGAAGATGCACTTAGCTAGTCAGCTAATTTACAGGCACTCCACTCAAATATTTAGAAACAAATAATTCAAATACAACATAACAGGATTAAAAACCCCAACTGGCAGAAGGCAACCAGTTGGCTATTTACAAGCGTGGCCAAGAATTTGAACTCGGGACGACCGAGCACAAATCCAGCAAGTGGCCAGAACAGGACTCGAACCCGGGACCGCCGGATTGCGAGTCCGACGCGCTGACCACTCGGCCATGCTGCCTTCCTAATTAGTTCTGAGAACAGAATTCACAAGCGTGAACAAAAAATCCACCAGCCCTAAGCTATCGCACAGGACCTTTGCATGCTGATATCAAGACAAGTGTAGTACCTTAGAGATGATGTCAGAATATAAATCACGGCAATGACGGTTTTTTCCTACACAGAATAACAAAAGAGAAAACAAACAAGTAAAAAAGTGAGTTTACTATGGTGGATGACAATCTACACCTGCTAAATTACAACTTAATATAGAGCAATATTCAAGAAACTTTCCAATATATCAACAAGAGTTAATGCTTGGAAAACTTTATAGGAGAGCTTTCCAATAAATCTAAAAACTGTTGAGTTTTGGAAATGTGAAATATTTGACCATACGAGAACAATTAATCAATGGGATGAAACTTCAAGGTAAAATTTTTTCAAAAAATTTGGATTGCCTTGCGACGTTGTTCTCTTTTGCTCAGTGCAAACTGGTGAAAAAAAATCAAAGCTAATGCATGCAAAATGTAAGCAACTGTTCCATTCATACAACTTTCAGAATTTTACACTGAAATTTTGAACCACCCCTTCTGATTTTGGATACAGAAAAGTGGGGGCGGACACGGGTGTGAAAGCCCAAGAGAATAGGGGTTGGAAGGGTTAAGGGAGGTATTAAAAGAGAGACAAGGGCAGGACCGGAGATGGGAGTTTTAAAAGAGTGGGAATTGGGAGAAATAAGCAGAAATCATGCAACAATGCTTAATATTCTGCAACTGAAAAAGAGCTGAAGGGAGGCCAAGAAAAACAGGTTAGGGGGCAGGAAACCAACATACAGGAGTTGGGAGGTTTGAGCCACCTGTCCTTCACAGAAAAGGTAAATGAAAAATCTTGATTACAGGTACTATCTCACTGTCAAAACATTCACTGGTCTGTGAATCTTTTGGGATTTAAAGATAAAACATTAGGGATAAATCAAGAGAAAAGCTTTTGGGGCTAGTTGAAATGACGTCTGGGCTAGTAAATGCTAGCTTCAGCTTTCGCTATCGGCAAGCTGTAAAAATGATTTTCTTTGCACCCTGATTGAGATTCTCGGGAAACAAAATTAACCCATTCGCCCCTGAACCGCCCGTAACCGCTCGTGCGGATTCAGGTCCTTTCTACCCATTGTGACGTCATCAGTTTTAACGGTCAAGGACAACTTTCTTCACTAACTTGTGCAGAGTGAAGAGATCTTTCAAACCATACCAGAATGAGCACAATTCAGTCAAGGACACCAGAGAAACAAGCAAAAAACCACGTGACATTGACCTGAAAATCTCCATGAAAATCTTGTTCCATTACCAACCTACCTTTCCTTTCGCCTAATCCTAAGATCCTAAAAGCTTTCCTAAAAACTCTTCCCACCAAAATCAAGCCTACTAAATGCCCAGCAAGAGAAAAAAAAATGAGGCAAGAAAAGCAAAAAAAGAAGGGAGGAGAGAAAGCGAAAAGTAAAAGTCAAGACTGCTGTGTCACTTTTAAACCCAAAAACTATGTCGAAATTTTGCTTTCTGCACATGCCCGAACTTCGCAAGCTGATATTTTGCATCTGGATCAGAAGGCCGCGAAGTGTTCGACCTGTAAACCAGTTTGTGGTAAGTTTTAGCTCTTTATAGCACGACAGTGACCAGAAAACCACTCGACTAGCTTCAAAACGCGTTTTTCGGCAAAATCTCCAGGAGCGAACGGTGTATGACATTTGCAGACTGCAGACTGCAGACCGCAGACCGCAGACTGCAGACTGCAGACTGCATGAGGCAGCAAGACTGTAAATTGAATGAAACCAAAAACATCGTAATAAAGGTGGCATCATCATCAACATTACCTTGTTCTAAGAAGTACATGTAACGCCTAGAAGCGAAGTTTATATTTTTGACGCAAATTACACCGACCTCATTCCTGAAGGAGTTGTTGGCTGTTCTCCTCGTATTGAATTAGAGCAGAATAATGTCTGCCAATGTCACAGACTCGCTCATGAATCCATAGCAACAGGCTAGCAATTTAGACTGCACCACAGACGAAACTCAAAATGTGCTTCCGGTAATTCGTCGAGTCCAGGTAGGATCTGTTCGGTTTAGATTATTTAGCATATCCTTAAATACTGCTAAAGATGAGATACGTCATTTAAAAGGTGTTAAATTTCCATGATCTATCCAAGTTGTTTTTGTTGACGTAACTGTAGTGAGCACGGAGTGCTCACAATCTTAAAACTCTTTTTTAAAGAAGACTACTATTTAGACAGGCATTAGTGGGCATTGCTACTTGTCATTATCAATTCACAATAATCAAAGAAGAATAAAGAATCAGCACAATTAGTGACATGCCAGATGAGTCAATAAAGAGTCGCGTCGGTGAAGAATAACCAACAGCATCTTGGAAATGAGGCCAACTTGGCTACTTTATCACTTTCACACCATGTTATATTTTTCATGGTGTCACCTTTATTAGGAAGATTTTTGGTGTCTTTTAATTTACAATCTACAATCTGTGGTCTGCAGTCTGCAGTCTGCAAATGTCATACACCGAGGAGCGAATGGGTTAAGCAAAGGACCAAGCTTTTTGAAAAAAATCCACTTTTCAGCATAAAACAACCAAATCTGTCTATTTCATGTCAAATCAGGTGAAAAAGTTGGTAAAAGGCCACTTTTAGGTTTTTTTGATTAACTATTTCCCTTGGGACCAGTCATTAAGCGTTTAGTATTGCACTGCATTGGCAATTAGTAGATGAACATGGTAAAATAAGACTTTGAATAAAAATATAAGCTTTCAATTTAATGCAAATAGATTACAGGAAATATATTTCTGCTAAGTTGATCATATGCGGTGTAGAAATTATGCCAAATCAACAACATACCTCTTTGTTCTCATGTGGGCTAAAAATACAAATGAGTTCAGGGGTCTCAATCGATGAAAAGTTGACTTCAGCTGAGCTCGTTGAATCACTACTTGATAACATTCTGTTTGTTAATTGCCTTGAGATGTGATTTGTAAACATGAGGGATTAGCCTGTCCGATGATCCTCCACAATTTACTAGCTTTTCAGTTCAGAGCTAATGCCTTTAAACATCGCTACAGACCTCGCGCTTGTCACAACAAGCAGTGCTGTTTTAATATAAACTTTACGTCATGCAGACTTCTGCATGATTAGGATAATTAGCTTTCCTTGGTCGCCATTTTCTTTTCCATTGCTCCCCAGGTCATCCCGGTACAAACAAAACTTTTGGCACTGGAAGATACCGGTGGCACTTTTGTCAACAGCACTATCGATAAAGTTATCAAACATGGCCTCAGTTTTTACTCGAAACAGTACATTTTTATCGATTCTAATGCGTTTAAAGCTCCATCAGAGGTCTATTCACAGACTTTTTGTCCCTAAGTGTGAAAACACTGACGAAGAAACGGCAGCAGTTGTCAGAAAGCTTGACGATTTCATAGCCCAAAGTCGTAACCTCTTTGTTTTGACTGGCGCTGGGATTTCTACTGAATCCGGAATAAGGGATTATCGGTCAGAAGATGTCGGTTTATATGCTGTAAGTGACAGTCGACCAATGCAATACCCCGATTTTCTCAAAAGTGCTGCGAACAGAAGAAGGTATTGGGCTAGAAATTACGTCGGATGGGAGGAATTTTCGTCCAGACAGCCAAATGAAGGCCATTTTGCTCTTGCAACTCTGGAGAAACTGGGCAAGGTTCATTGGCTTGTAACGCAAAATGTTGATGCTTTGCACTTTAGAGCTGGTTCACAGCGTGTTTCGGAGCTTCATGGTAGTGCACACAGGTATATTCTAAATGTATTGCTAGAAACAGTGTTACGTAACCAGTAGCCCAGCGCCGCACAAATGACGTCAGATCTAAAGTGACTATGGATTTGCAATGTTTGGGTGACTTTTGTCATTTTTGTTTTAAGGACAAACGTCAGAAAAAACGTGAACTTTTAATGAAAAAACATAGACAAAAGTGAGGAATTTGCTAATTCGCCACTTTAAAAACGAGAAGGAAAGCTGGGGATGCGCTATTTAGCTATCAAGGACCGGTCATTATTTATCGTCTGGGGGAGGGGGGGGGGGCCGAAAACAAGGTGAAATTTAGCCGATCCCCCCTTTGAATGTACTTCACTGAAGTGATCCCCCATAATAACATTTGATGACTTTCGCGATCCCCCCACCATGTCTTCATTTTCCAACCAAATTTGAGTGGTCCCCCCTCTGAATCCTTCCAAAGTTTTCAGTGATCTCCCCTTTTGGGTTCTCAGTTTCGACTGATCCCCCCTTTTGTCCCCCCCTCCCCCCAGGTGATAAATAATGACTGGTCCCTTGGCCCATTTGTTTGCCCTGGTCCCAGTAACAGTCCCGGAAGTCTTTGCGAAAGGTAACTTTGCCCAGTTCCCTTCTCGCATTTAAAGTGGCGGATGTTGATTTTGATACCATGAAAGTCCGAAAATAAGCCCCAGGGCTTATAATTTTTCTAAGGCCCTTTTTGAGGGGCTTATATTCGGAGGGGCGTGTCTATGGTGGGAAATTTGCATTTCAAAATTGACTGGGCTAGCCTTACAGTTGGAAGGAAATTTACCGTTTTTGCTTTGTATTACTTTGCATTTGAGGGCAATTTCCAAGTACAAACCCCGAGGGGGCTTATATTTGGAGGGGCGTTTTAGTGGATGTTTTTTTTGCGTTACAAGTTTGGGGGGCTTATATTTGGAGGGGCTTATACATGTAGGGGATTATTTTCGGGATTATATGGGCCCTGGCTTGAGACTTGGGGGAATAAACCAAAAGAAATGATCTTGAGGCTCAGTAAGGGTAACAGTGTATTTTTCATCTTTGCATAAAATGCAAACAGAAGGCTAACCTTGTATTTCAACTAGGGATGATAATTTTGGCTGTATTATTTTAGTTTGTTTATTACATCTTATTCTTTTAAGGGTTATCTGTCTGGGATGCAATCAGCTAAGTTCACGTCATGACCTGCAAGTGAGGATAAAAGAACTTAATCCAACATGGGAGGCCACTGCAAGTGGCCATGCCCCTGATGGTGATACTTTCCTTACAGATGAAGAAGTGCAAGACTTCAATGTCCCTCCTTGTGCTAACTGTGGTGGAATCCTGAAGCCTCAAGTGGTTTTCTTTGGAGATTCAGTGCCAAAGGAATTAGTTAACTTTATTCATGAGCGGTTACTGGAATCCGATTCATTACTGATCGTGGGGTCATCAGTTGAAGTTTATTCCTCTTATCGTTATGCTCATGCTGCTTGGCAACAGAACAAGCCCATAGCAATTCTGAACATTGGTGTAACAAGAGCTGATAAATTAGCATCAATTAAACTGTCAGCCATTGCTGGGGATGTTTTACCGAGGCTTGTAAGTTTGTCAGTTGGTTCTAAAGAGAGTGTGCCGAGGGAAACATAACAAACAAAAATGAGCATCTCTCTTTGCTGAATGGAAGTGATCAAGCCTGGCTTTCTTCCGGTTAAACCGGCAAAACATGGACACTTGAAATATTTCAGGAACATTTTATTGTGTTAGACCAATCACAGCAAAAATCAGGACACGCAAACTAGCCACAAATCTACAAACTAACATTCTTGCTTGTTGTTTAGTTTGCCATGTCCAATTAGCTTTTTTCTCGCAACACAACAACATTCCAGTAATATTTCTGGTGTTCACAGTTTTCACGGTTTAACTGTAAGTTAACTGAGAACATCTTTGAGAATTGGGAATTTTACTGTTTTCTGGCCGTCTTGTATAGTATATAAATTATTATATTATTCATTCCTGATCCTTCAGAGATTTGAAGGAATCTAAAATTTGGAAATTAATTATAATTTGGAACAATATTCTATTTATTCTAAGGTGTGTCAGATTTCTACAGTGGTGGGCAATGGTCAGTGAAACTACTGTTTAATAAAATATACAATAGAATTTACAATACTTCTTCTTGTTTTATTTGGACTTTACAGGATTGATGTGCGTTTAGCTATCAACCAGTTGAATTAATATAATTTTAGCTGCAATGTCAGTATATTGTTTGGGCAGGCAAAGGCTGATTGTTTAACATGTATGTTTAGGTTGCTAAGGCCACCATCTTTGACTTTAAAACAGAGGAAGATTGGGGAGGAGAAACAGCAGTAATGACCCTTTGGGGTGGGCACAAGGGAGAAAGAAGGAGCCAAGGAGGTGGGGGAGAGGTGGAGAAAAAAGGCACCTTTTTTCCCATCTTCTCTCTGCACCCCCTTTGACTCACCGCAACTCTTAGCCTGTGTCACAGACGTGATTGAGCCCCACCTAGTAACAGCTGTGAAGCAGCACCAAATCCTTTTTCTGGGCTCCAAATGGACTTAATGAGTAAATTGTACTAAAAGTGCATTTTGAGCTTCCCTTCAACCTAAATGGCAAATCGACAATGGCTTTTTAAACAGGCCAATCATGGTGCATATATACGAATCCTGGTATACAGGTGGAGGCTCAGAACAAGGATTTTGGCCCTGGCTCGCAGATGGACTTTAACCCAAGCTTTAGTTATGTGTGTCACAGGCTACCCAACTCCACAACTTTTCCAGAATTCAACACAGCAGTTGTGTATTCCTAAGCTGAAACATTTGAACGCCCAAGAAAAATTCCTCCACTGCACACTACTATATACTACTTGCGTCTTTACGGCTTTATATTATTTAAGTGTAACAGAAGAAGTTGATACAACTGTTGCACAATATCTTTCTTGTCACTGCACAAAAAGAGTTCCTTGAACAAATGCATTCTGCTAGAAAGATCTGATACCTTCACCTGAAGAAGGTAACATAAGCAATGTGTGCATAGCTGTGGTGAATTCAAGCGAAGACCAAGGTTGCAAATTTGCACAACACTGCTAGTGTCAATTAAGTCAATGAGAAACTGCTCACAGACTGTTCTCAAACTGTCCAGCATGAATCTGTCTGAGAAGGCTAGGAGCTGTAAAAGGAATTCTAGTCTAGTGTTTGCAGTTTGAAGTTGACTGACATTTCTTTTCAACACTTGACAGTGTGAAACAGAGGAAGAAGCTTCCGCAGGTTGTTTGCTAGAAGCAATTGTACAGCCATATATGTGATGCAAGGCAAATTCAAAGACATTTGGAGAAACATCAGAAATCTGTATAACAGCCTGTGTAGACTCCAAATAACGATATGATAACATGGCTGTGAAATAATTAGATGCCATTTCCATTACTTGCTTGTGAGAGCTGATTATCGTTCCATCATCCATCTGGAAGTTCAAATCACAAGAAACAAGGCATTTCTCCTCATAAAAACATGACATGCTGTTGTGGAATTCAGCGGCACATTTCTGTTTAACTAAACAACTGGTATCTTTTTTCATATACTTGACTTCATGCAATTTGCCCATGTTTCCATCAGAATGAACTGATCCATGTGGTTTGGCTGAATCCTTGCAGACAGAAGATTCACTTGATCTTCTAGAAAGACTTGCTTCAGTATCAACTGGGAAAGTTACATGTAAATCATTTGCCAGAACTATCAAAGCTTCTATAGCAGTTGTGAAGGTCTCACTGTTTGCATGAGCTGACATAAGCAGATCACAAAACTTCAACAATCCTTTCCTTTCCACAAGCATCTGCTGTTTCAGTTTCTTGGTCCTAAAAAGGAGTCAACAATAACTGTAACTATAAAATGGTGAAATTCAAATACATGCACATGACTTTATAAACTTGAATTAACGTAGTCACCGGCCTCAAACTGCATTATCTACTCATTATTTTCACCCTAGAGATTAGAGGGAAGGGAGTGCCTATAGGCTACCAGTAGTTTTGAATTGTTAAAATTTTCTCATGGCTGCGAGGTTAAGAAGTATAAAACAAAAGCAACTGCATTGAGATTGAGGGATCAAAAATTCATTTCTTTTGTTTTATTGCCCTCAGCCTTGGAGACAAGTATGAATTTTGATAATTTGAAACTGGCCCATTGAGATGGTGAAATAAAGGACAGAAATGACAGGGATAACCATGGCCTTGAGTGTCTGTCTCCCATATCAAGATAATTAGCTGATAGAGTGGTTAGAGAAAACAAGGCATCTCATAATTTATTGAAATAGTAAAATAAGGGATCAAGGGAGCCCTCGTAATGGAATGGTAGGGGGATAACTATGACATTGAGTCTCCCATATAAAAAAATTAATAATTAACTGTAAGAGTGATTGGGCCAAACAGGCATCCTATATTGAAATGGCAGGGTCATAGTAGCTGTCGGAGTAGCCTCCCCGCAGACGTCCTTTGGGGTAATGAATGCGTGACAAACGAACCCCAAAGGACGTCTGCGGGGAGGTTACTGTCGGAGGGGGTGCCAAGGGGTTTCCAAATCAAATCTGAATGTGATCATATTGGAAAGGAGCTGTCCCCATAATAATAAGATGGTATCATCACATCTAGCTGTGACAAGAGTCTGCCAAATGAAAATAATTTTCCTAAAAAAAATAAAAATGAAAATAATATTGTCATTTGGGATCATTGTGGAAAAGGATCTCCAATATTGTAAATTGCATTTTGGGACTTCAAGGGGTTTTCTTGCATTAAAAGGGTTTAAAGGTAATTGTTGGAGGGATGTCCTATGGTAGCTGTAGGGGAACCTCTTCTATATTGAAACACTGTAGTAGGTTGTGGTATCAGGATCATAAGTCAAAGGAATGATGTGCTAGCATCAGGGAGACCTATTAGCAGAGTGCAAAGAAAGTACATGTGGTGTCCAATAGCCTGGGGCTAGTAGATTTGCTATTGGGCCAGTGAATCCTCTTCTTAGCTTGCCCAATGGGCAAGTTGGGAAGTTCAAATTACAGAGGAACTGTATTAAATCGGTGCTCATAAAAAAATCTCTTTTGGGGGCTAACTGAAATGACTCAAGGCTGTGCTCTAGCAATGCCCAGTGGCTCCTGGCACCTAAACTTTTGCTTCCAGGCAACTAAAAGTCTTAGATTTTTCATAGAATCCATGTGCTGGGCAGTACCCTGGAATTCACAGATTAAGAGCACTGAGCTCCCTTCAATTTTTCTTACAGCACATGCCTTGTGACTTTTTGGCTTAGGTGTACAAGCTACTGTAGGTACAGCTTGACTGAATGGCAAGCTGTAAAACTGACTTTCTTTACACCCTGAATAGTCTTGTTACCTGCATAAGAGAGGCAAGGCCAACACACACTCTTTGCACTCTTCATTTGATCCTTTAAGAAGCAAATTTTCAAGGACACCTTTTCCAAATGGAGTTTCCGCTTGGCTTGAACAAACCTCCAGTAACTGTTTCCCAGTTTCTTGACAGTAGCTTTGGGTAGCAGAAGATGCACAATGGTATGATTGACAATCATCAGGTTCAGAAGCTTTGTGTTGTTCAGGAGTACTGCATTCATGTCTGAGGTCAAACAAGTTTGTGCAAGAGCTACGGCTGTCGCATAATACATGATCAGAAACTCGAGTATCCTGGTTTGCTCCTGTGTTCTCGGTCACTGCTGCTGCAGTTTCCTGGTTTTCATAATACATGCAGCACAGCTCATGGTGAAATGCTACAACAGCTCCATTCACAACTAAGGCCTTAAAACACAATGGATTTGACACCAAACAGCTAAGAACACGCGCACACTTAGGACCAGGATTGTCCACTACATGAAGGTAATGCAACAAAGCTTGAATACATGGTCTGTTCACCAGAAGAGAACTAGGATCAGCCATGTGGGAAATGCGAAATAACAATAACAAAGTGCTGTAACCAGGGCTACGATGGTGATGACTTCCTCCATGTGTCCTTGGTGATGGGGGCTGAGCAAAACTCCCATTTGTCATAAAGTTAGGAGTCTTAGTGACTGCATTTTTGCCAGGCGTCATCAATGAATATTTTGATTCAATACTTGTGTTTTCCTTTTCAATTTGCACAATAAAAGGATCCTTTGATTGCTCACCAGTGCTATTGCTTGAGAAGGATTTGTTTTGTGATGGCGACATTATTTGGCTTGACGACAATACACTGGGATAACTAGACATCAACAAATTTGTACTGTTACCAGATGATGCCAGAGATGATATACTACAAGATGACGTACACACAGACACCAGTGATGTTGTGTCTGTCTGTCTTGATGCAAAACTGAATACAGACTTTCCAGATCCTACAGTGCACAAGCCAGGGGGAGGGGTAGTAGGAATGGGTGATGGCTTTAGTTTCATTCTTCTCTTAAAATTTGAAAGTCTGCCACTTGCTTTAGAGTCTGAAATATGGATCTCCCTTGCTGTCTCCTCAAGTCTTTTCAAGAAACTTTCATCCATATTCTCTGCACTTGCATCGAAAAATGTTTCTTTAATGCTGGCTGCTCTTGGGGAGTCTGATGAAATGTCTGAAGTGAAAGACAACGGGTCAGAAAAATCATCATGATGATCTTCTAACTCATTCTTTGATGGCAAGTGGGATAGAATCCTGTTAAGGTGACGCAGAAGAATTGGAACAAGATCTGCATTTATGAGCGTTTCCAAGGCTGGCTCACAATAATAAAACCAGGTAAATGCATTTACAATCTTTTTCTCCAGAGACAATGTCATCTTCCCTGAAGACAAGATCTTCAGAAGGAGTTCTAGTGCGCCAGATTCACACACTCTTCTGCGATTAATAGCCTCTCTGCAGCAAAAACAAATTCCTTCAATCACCTTGGCAGTGACATGACCTGGCTCTTCTCGTTTAAGTTGCTCAGTTAGTGCTTCGATCCCCCCTTCGCTTCCGATACAAACACGCACTTGCGAATGGAAAGATAAGTTTGCCAGCATCAAGAGAGCTGAATGCCTCACTTGCCCATTATCACTGTTGGACAGATCAACAATGATTTTAACACCACCATATTCTTGTACTTGCTGAGCAATTTCCTTGCTGCAAGCTTTAGTGAGTTCAGCCAAAGTTCTGATACAACAGTTCACCACAGAAGGTTTGTCGGACTTAAGAAGGTCCACGATGGTCTTCATGGCATCCAAATCCAAAACAGCTTGTTTTCTTTTTGCAGTTGTGCAGACCATTCTTACTGCTCGTAACACTGACACTTGGCAGTCACTGTCAGAAGTCTTTATCAGCAGCTTCAAAAGTGCAGGAATAACTCCTAGCTCTTCCATAACAAGCACACTAAGCTCATCTTCAGCAAGATTGGCCAAAGCTCTAGAGGTCCGGTTTAAAATGCTCATTTTCTCTGCTGTTGTCAGCACACCAGCTGTTCAAAGAAGGTTGAAAAATAAGATTTAAACAAGGAAAACACTTACTTGATATGCATTCAATGAAATATGTCCAAAGTAAATTATTTTTATCAGACTGTACAAAGGGTGCCACCTCCTCACGCTTTTTATTCTATACGTTGGTTGCTAACAAAGGTATACCTGCCAACTCTCATGTATTATTTGTGAGTCTCATGCATCAGGGACAATTTCTCTTGCTCTACTCACAAATCTGGACGAATTGTTTTTTAACACATGATAAGGGACCATTCATAATTTATAGGTTGGAGGGGGGGGGGAGGGGGCTATGGGGATTTTTTCCTGCCCCCCTCCCCTCATGAGAGCTTGCAGACAAAGGTGAAATACTACAACCCCCCTTCCCTCTCTCTCTAACTCATCAAGTTCTGAATCTGACTCAGAATCTGATGACAGCGGGGTACAATTGGCCGCTCAATACAACAAAATTAATACTAGTAGTGGTTGAAGAGCCACAAGCTTCCTCCTATGACCACAGGTGTCAGAGTCTTCCAGGTTGACTAAAAGGTGTTTTCATGTTTTAAGGGAATATATTTGCCAGACTTTGTGATGTAATGTAACAAACAAATAGAGGATAATTATTACATGGCCACACAGAGAAGATAAAATTCGTATCTCCAAGTGGACATGTTCTGTTAATCATCTTCAATGAAATACCAAATAATATTTAACTCTTTATTCAAGGTGTCAGCATTATCACAAACAAATTCGGACCAAACACGGCATGCATTTGCGAGGGGTATCCATGACAACATGTTATTTTCACATGTGAAGAAATCATTTTTTTGCATGGGAGATCAACTGATATTTCATCGGAGTTTATAATTATATAAACATCAATCTCCTATTTCAGTCTCCTAATTTCACTCTGTTAAATGTTAAAAAGCGCTCAGATTTCACTTGGCATTTATCAATATCTTCTTTGAGTGGACCCAAAGTTTATTTGTTAAAATAAGTCCCTAAACCGGGTCGATTATCAAAGTAAGTTTTAAGTGCCCCTCTATACAGAGTACCAATTGAATTTTGATGGCTCGCCCTAAATGTTTTGAATGAAAATTAATGCCCCCCCCCCCCCCCTCTTCAAATTCCCATAGCCTCCCCCAAACCCATGAATTATGAACGGTCCCTAAACAGTGAAAATTCAATTCAATTCAATTCAATTTCCACAAAAATGTTCCAAAGAGACATTGAATGATGACTTTGTGTCCAAACAAAATCAAAACACGCCAAAACTGTAATCTTTTAAATAGCTTCCGAAGTGTTCAAAGGTTGTCAGAACATCTTTGTATGTTTTTCAGAAATCCCGTTCAGGAAAAGGTGCAAATCTTATGCATTCAACTAAGAAAAAGTTGACAGGTAAAGGCAAATCTTTGTTTACACTTTTTGCCTCATTAACACATGCTTATCACTATCTGGTGATGCTAATAAAATAAAAACTCTGAACATTGAAAGGGCATAAGAGTTTCAGTTATCTCTGAAAATTTGTCAGCCTAATACACCAAATAGTTTCAGACAAATTCTTTTCTCAAAACTCCAAATTTTACAGAGAATGTATGGCTTATTAACTTTTTTGCCACCCAGCAATTTCGCATTTTTTGATAGCTGATATTTCCTTCAATATTGCTAACTTAATCAGCTCTTTCAACTTTTGCATTTATTTTATATAATCCAGCCACGGCTTCTGTGAGTTAAGATTAGCCTATACAAAGGTGAATGTGAATCCTGCGACAAAGTGCAAGGGACCATGGAAAAGAGAAAGGGGAGATGTGAACTACTAAGCCACTTTCTACTGTCCTTCCAACAGTCTCCTTTGCATGCAAATGTACTTTGCAAGAGAGACAAGTGGGAGCAATACAGGTACAAAGGGCAACTGGAAGTTTAGAACATGAAACTTTGTCTCATTGTTTTTTTTCAAAATTACTTTTCTTCCTAATCCTGTTGTACCCGCACAAAAATGACTGATGGTTGTTCAGGCAGAATCTAGAATTGGAGCTGCGCGTGCGTGGGTGGAGCCCCATAACTAAGGTAATCTACCCATCCCAGAAAATTTGACCGTACACCGAACAAACGACCGTCCGTCCGCACCACAGGGAAACCAGTGTTTACTCTTACACTTTCTAGCCAGTTTGGGAGTCCAAGAGAAAACTAATTGCACATCAATGTTGTGATCAATTGACAGCTGTCAAAACAGGGTATCCGCTGACCAGTATCACCTGACCGTACCGCGGGCTCAAGTGTCGACCCATCGAGGTCGAGTATTTTTTTGAAGTTATCCGTTGACAAATTACCAGTTTCAAATGATCGCAGGCTCAAGTTTATTTTTTCCAATGATTCATATGAAATATGTTGTGTTTATGTCACTACGGCCCCGCACTATTAAGATTTTGATTTCAAACTGACCTCGGACGCAAAAATTCAGCCACTTTTTTAAAAATACAGGCGGGGAAGACCTTTTCTTACCATGGGCACGCGTTGGTCACGCTCTGCGTCCAATTTTTATACTCTGATTGGTCAAAATTTGACAGGTGAGTTAATGCGGAAAATTTATGCAGCATTTTGAAAGTTGTTTACTTTGACAGCTTGCGCTGAAGCTTACAGAGTTTTGCGCTTTTCGACCCGTGATGGCTCAATCCGTACAATTTAGTAAAATATTTGTCAAAAAACTGAACATAGATTTGTGCCAATTTTTTTCTCATCGAAAGGAAGCACTGTCCTTATTAAAATCATGAAATAAAAAATGGGGGTCACCGTACTCGTTTTTGCGGTAGAGCTGCAGAAAGTGCGCACCAAACGCATTTTCTCCAATTTTTGAGAGAGGACTGGGGCGAGTTTCAAAATAGAATGTATGTGAAAGGGGGAAGAAAGTATTAAAAAATCCGTTTTTACAGAATTTACATCGAGATATCACATTTAGGACACAGTGTTTTTCCGGTAGAGCTGCAGAAAGTGCGCACCAAACGCATTTTCTCCAATTTTTGAGAGAGGACTGGGGCGAGTTTCAAAATAGAATGTATGTGAAAGGGGGAAGAAAGTATTAAAAAATCCGTTTTTACAGAATTTACATCGAGATATCACATTTAGGACACAATGTGATAAAGAAAGTGTCCAAAAGAAAATCAAAGTGAGTAAGCACAAATTAAACATCCACTATCCAGGTTCTCCGAGAGGACGTTGAACTCAGCAGCACGCGTACTGCTTAAGTTATGCACATTCCCAACACATTGAGTCTCACCTCGGTAAGAAACAACAGCAAGCAAAAATTCCAATTGCGTTTCTCTTCAGTCAACTTCATTTTAATCAGGGTTGTCATTAAGAGCCGGGGGCCGGGGATTTTCCCCGGCTACTAAGAGAGTAGCCCCCGGCTACTTTCATCCGAAAATAGAAGAAAAATAGAACCAAAAGAAATCCCTAGCCATTTGATTCCCCGCCTACTTGTTGTATTTACCCGGCAACTTGAAATCTTAGTGACAACCCTATTAATAATATTAATTCACATGCTCTTTTTTTACGGCGGCCATCTTGTTATGCACAGTAAGAGATGCGCAGTGCAAAACTAGGGAATCACCTTAAAAGGCCTTCAGATATATTTTCTCGCCGCAAATAAAAAGACAACGTTCCGAAGAATATTTAGTTATAAATTTGGCTGTAGAAAGAAACCTTCAAGGAGTTCATCTTTGAAAAAAGCAAACGCCGGGAGGCCGGCTTAAAGTAAAACATAATTAACTTAAGCTTAAAGACTCAGGATTTTTAGACACACTTTAATACCTGTCTACGTGAATGAAAATTGTTGCCTCTGTAAATGTTTCACTGAATTATATTTCTTAGTAGTCTCTCTTGCAATTTTAATCGCTTTTACGTGCTGTTTGTTTTCATCGTTCATGAACATCGCTTGCAGGAGTACTCAAAAATGCGCGCATATCAAACGCTTTATAAGTTTACACATCGTTATAACTGAAACCATTAAATAACAAAAAATAATAATAGTAAATTCATTATTATGTTGAAGCGTAACTCTATTAAAGTTCATTCAAACACTCGACCACACTGACAGCTCACACTAGAAATGAGAACCGGCTGGCCGTATGGGTGATTTTGGAATTTTTTTGAACGGTTTCGCTAAAAGCCCACGATTGATCGTCCTGAATCTTGACTAAGTGCAATTTGTCTTGAAAAATTGTGAAATGCCGCATTCTGTCCGAGGTCTGTATGATAAATAGTATTGTTTCACCTCAGATGTGATGTATAAAGAGTATAAAAGGTTGGTTTACACACACCCAGATTTGTTGGCAAGAATTTGTAAAGTAAACCTATCAAACGCAAAAAAAATCGGCCTGATTTGTTTTGCAAGAATTTGCTTTCGAGGCCTAATCTACTGTGATCAAGAGCCATTATGGCTCTTGAGTGTGATTGAAGATGTTTGCTATTTTTTGGGTGTACATATCACCCGGCATAGTAAATCGAACCCAATCGAACTAAATTTCAATCGAACTCAATCGAACTCAATTGAACTCAATCGGTGGATTGAGTTCGATTGAGTTCGGCAATCGAACGAAATCGAACTCACCGAAAAGAAAAAAAATCAATCGAACCCAATCGAACGTTCGATTTTCGAACTCGTGATTTATGTAAAACAGACGTTGAAAATCCATTACCAGATCTTAGAAGCTCGAGTTACTTCAGCCCTGAGTGTAGCGCACGTGTTTTTCGTAAACGAAGAAATTCCGCAGAAATGGCTTCAGATGCGTTGTGGATCGTAAGCTTCAAATGTATAGTCAAAGGCTACCAGGAATGCCGCTTTGACGTCAAGGATGGCGAAGTTTTCAGGGTTTTAAAGAAAATAGGCAAGAAAGGCCGTGCCTTCCGAATTGCAAACGACCGACGACTTAACTGCCGTGGACAGTTTATAAATGGGGTTTGTTATTGAATAAATGGTAACGGGATTGCTTTGGGCTTGCTTTGTATAGGTTTACCAGAGCCAATCGAATGAAATCCATTTAATTGTGTTCGATTGAGTTCGGAAACCGAACTCAATCGAACACAATCAGACGGATTGAGTTCGATTGAGTTCGATTTGTTCGATTGAATTCGATTTGTTCGGAAATCGAACTCACTGAAAGTGTGGTGTTCGATTTCGTTCGATTGCCGAACTCAATCGAACTCAATCCACGGATTGAGTTTGATTGAGTTCGATTGAGTTCGATTTTCGAACGTTCGATTTACTATGCCGGGATATAAGGCTATCAACTCGATGTAAGAAATAACTTAGCCTTTCCCTCAAAAGTCACATGAATGTGCCCTTAACTTAACTGAATTGTGGATCACAAGTTTATTGTTTGATTTAAATTATAGATTTATTAATGGGAGCTTCGCTTTTAGCCCTGGCTAAAGTATCGTATGCTAAGGCCGGTGATCTCACAGCAGGGTTTTTTTTTTCCAATCAAATAATTATTATCTGTAATCATAATACTGCTGGAAAATGAAAGCGCTCTAACTGTTTTATTTGCGAAGTCATTTTCCGTTTAGGGTCCCTATAAACGACATAAACAAAGGATCATATTAAGTAATTAAGCTTAATTATTCATGAATATTTTATTAAATCACTCACCAAGTGTAGCGATGCCGTCCAATCTTCTTACCTACAAAAAAAAAGGAATGAAAAGTAGTTACATTAAAATTAAGCATAGATTTTCACGTTATTTTAACAAACACTAACCTCCTTTCTACACTGTTCATCCAGAACACAGTTTGCAAGTGTACTGAGCGCCATGTCAACAACGGTGGTGTTGGGCCGCTGAATAAGAGCTAAAAGCCGCTTTAAGCCTCCTTTCAAGCAAAACAAACGAACATTTTCTTTATTTTTGGTCAGTTTTGTTAACGCTATCAAGGCTTTTTTAGTTTTTGAGTCAAATTCGGAGTTTAATTCCAAGATCAAATTCTCAATATATTTGGTCTCACTGTCGGCCATCTTGCACTTTTCCTGATGCGCGGTGTATGATAATTTGACTACCCATCTGCGCATATATACGTGTCGCCGTCACGTTATGTCACGGGAGATAACATCGTCACGCACTCAAGCCTGCACTCACGCATTGAAAGCCTTCCTTCCCCGCCATTACCTCTTTACAATTTACGAGTCGATCGTCCGAGGTATGTACATTTTACTTTTAAATTTGACGCTTAAAAGTTTGCGAAATACTGTTTTACAATAACTGTTATTCGACGAGCCACGAGCGCATGAAAAATTGAATACAGCACAAAAACATAACGCCCTATAGCTATATAAGCGTGAGTTCGCCTCAGTTCTGCAAATTTGATCTCACGCTAACACGCCCGGCGGAAGACTGAAACATTTCTGAGAAATATGTGATTTAAAATAACCTAGAACTAATACTGGAAAAGAAACCTCCAACTCCTGATCGTACTTCCCTCCAAAATCCCCTCTTTTGGGATCTTACCCCGGGGAAGCACTCTCTTATATGACAAGGATGCCCTTTGGGAAATTAGATTTTGAAATCCCAAAGGAGACCAATTTGGACGTTGCTCAGCCTTTATTTGACCCCGAGACAGCAAGACAGCACTTTTTAATGTGAACAGAAATTTCTTTACATGCAACGTTAATCCTCTGCGATAAATACCATTATGGGTAAAATTATTGGCCTTCGCTCACTCAAACACCCTGTGAGACCAAAAAATCTGCAGTCCCTGAGCATTTTCATATAGGAGGTCTCAACGCCACCCCCTCCCCCCCATCATGTTGGGAAATCCTCGGATTGTCTGCAGAGGTCTGGGCATGTCCATAGCTGCAGTGTTTTATGCAACCACGCCTATGCTGTGAAAAAATGTTGACAGCATTTTTATGCCGGTAAAGTTTTTGACAATACAGCTAAAACTTTGATGTCAATTTTGGAATTTAAATTTTTGAATTTTCTTACAGTTAGTATGGTTCCACGTGAACAGAACACCTAAAAACACCAAAATTTCATCCTATTAAAATTCATCACAAGCTGCAGGCCTGGAGCCCCACCTTTTCCATATTTGGTATCTTCCTAGGCCCTCTTGGTTGATACATTTTATGGTCCCCAACTAACTTCAAGCCACTGGGTGGGGATTAACAGAGGATTTATGTATAAGGAGTGGTCATGGGGCCCCTAACATATCACTTGTAGTTTTCATCTTATTACATTTGGCCTGTAAAAGTCTTCTAAAGTGTGATTGGCTCTGCTGAAGGAAGAATAACATTTTGAGGTTCTTAAAAAATACCTTTCCTACCAGTATTACTCTCTGTTTAAGACATACTTTTACCTCTTCAAACTTAAGGATCCCCCTCAATATCTCAGCTAAAATATTGGGCAAAGAATTGAAATTTTCCTTTTCCCCAGCCCATACTCTGCCATTGCATAATGAACAGTTGTAAACTCTTGAGCACTTAAAGATTGATCTATATTTCTACAGCTTAAGGCTCAGACTCAGTGAAAAGATAAAAAAATAATGGCATCAGGCCAAATCCAGACTGTCCTGGGTGATATTGAGCCCAGTGCGCTGGGCCGCACCCTTACTCATGAACACATAAAGATGGACTACAAATGCTGTATTCAGCCACCCTGGAGAGCCTCTGACGCAGAGAAAATGGTAAATTCAGAGATCAACTTGGCTAATCTTGGATGGATCCAGCACAATCCTTATAGTCACAAACTCAACTTGTCACTTGGTGATGAACCCTTTGATGACATGGTTAAAGAGCTGAACTTGTTTAAACAGGAGGGCGGACAGAGCATAGTTGAAGTGACTATCAATGGTATCAACAGAGATGTGGAGTACTTAGCTAAAGTTTCCTCGGCCACTGGCCTGAATATTATTGCTGGTACAGGATACTACATAGACCACACCCTTCCTCCCGAAATCAAGGCCTTATCTGTTGAGGAGCGCTGTAAGGTTAGTAATAAGGTAATATTAATTATTTTCACTGTTAGTCAAGAATAACTGTGCCTGTTTATAACAATGCTTGTATCCTTGTAGCAACCCAGGGCATTACAGGCAATCATCCCAGGGGAGGGACTCCGCATATAAAAGGGGTGGGGATGCTCGTCGCCGCTTAGGGGTGTAAATTTCGGATTTTGGTCTCACTTAGGGTGTTCAGAGCAAAACGCCATCATATTTAGCTGTGAAGGTCTCGTTTAGGGTTGCATGTGAAAAAATATGAAAAATATGTGTATTGTCTGTGTTTTAACATGGTCTCTTTTAGGGGTCAAAAAAAGCTTGGGCTACGCCCAGATCGGTCTCTTTAAGGGGTGTAATTCAAAATTTCTTACGAGCATCCCCACCCCTTTCATATGTGGATTCCCCCCCCCCCCCCCCTCAGGGCAATCATCTAGAAGTCTCAGGGGAGTTATTTTTTCTAATTAGAATCTAGTTGAGGGGGTAGGTACAGAAGGGTAAATCACCCTCCTCCCTGCTTTTTCAGGCCATTTCTCCCTTGTCCATTTTCTGTTTCTCTCCCCTCCTGTTGTCCCATGTTGTAATTATTGTTGGTCTCTTTTGCCAAATAATGTTGTTCTTAACCGGGTTATATATATTTTTTTCCCTACCAACTCCCCTTCGGTGGCACATATCCCTCTCACCAGTATCATTGTCTTAGGGCCCTCTACCTTTGCAAAATAGTGCTTCTCAGTGGTCTTGCAATTAATTAAGGCAGCTAGCAAGTGGTTGTTCTGACAGTACATGGAAAAGGTAGTCAGCCTATTCCCACTGCATTCCTATTACCCCATCACAGGTAACTGCATTTAAATGGGAAGTAACAGGCATGCCAATTATAATAATCTAATATAATTATATAACCTCAGCCATGCTGTTTCTAAACCCTTCTATAAATACTGTACTATTATAACTAGTAATAGCCAAAGGTTAGGGAATGTGGGCGACAACGATTGAAGGTCAAGACGCTTCTGCTCTAGTGGTGTGCTTTGCTTAAGTTTCATGTCATAGATGGTCAAAACACATGTATAACGAGATAATGAGTGACAGGAGGTCTGTTAACGAGCGTGATCCGATTGCATTCTGTACATTCCATTCATTCTTAGTGGAAGTCCAAATGAAGCTAGGTTCATATGCCAAGTATGCTTACAGGAGCTGTGTCACGAAATTCAGCCAAATTAGGAAATTACAAAATGCCTGTTAAATTAAAAGAAACATAAAAATAACCGATTAAAACTTAAAAGGAAGGTTTAAAAAATTAATAACATAACGGAAACAACAGATGCCACAGATGGGCAAAACTGAAGAAGACTGAAACGGATTGAATTTATGGTTTTTGAAAACTGTTCAGCCTAACAGTTTTTTAATAGCGACCTGGAGATTAGGATTGCAGGGCCTCCTTGTGTCTCCCCCAATTACGGTACTATTTAACAATTATTCCTCGAGCCCCTAGTGGGCTCTGAGTCCATAGCCCATGAGGCCAAAGGCTGAATGGGCTATTGACTCAGAGGCCATGAGGGCGAGAGGAATAATTTTTTTAGTAAAATCCAACTAGTTGGTCAAAAATAGTGAGACAAAACAACTTTAGGTAGCAAAACACGATTCAGCCGCCATTGTTTTGGTTTTCGAAGCCGGCGCTTTTCGCTACAGGTGGGCTATAACTTATAGCCTAGTGGTACCTCAACCAATCAGAATGCAGCATTGATAATCGACCACTAGTTGGAGTTTACTATTACCCTCTCCTTCCTCAAACAATATTTAGGGGGGAATTTGTGGGAGCTGCAGCCCCCTGTGTTGTCAGTAAAATAAACATTTTCAATATATATAGCTTGCAAGTTCTACCCCTCCCAAGGAACTGATGCTAGCTGGAGCAGATTTTAAAAATTCTGATGTAGGGTTTCATCCACTGACACATTAAAAGTTTCACTGACTGCACTGTTTGTATTCGTAACTGACATAAGGAGTAAGAGGCGAGTTACAAAATAATTTTGATTATTACATTGTTTGTTGGTAGACAATGGTCAAAGAGCTCACCGAAGGTGTTGGAGATACTACTATTAAGTGTGGTGTCATAGGAGAAATAGGATGTTCATGGCCGCTAACACCAGCAGAGAAAAAATCATTGTTAGCTGCGGCTGCAGCACAGTCTGAGACTGGTGCTCCTCTTATTATCCACCCTGGACGGAATGAACCATCTCCCTTGGAAATTGTGCGAATACTACAAGAGGCTGGGGCAGATATTAATAAAACTGTCATGTCTCACCTTGATCGCACTGTCTTTGATCGCTCCAAGCTCCTGGAATTGGCCTCCACAGGGGTGTATTTAGAATATGATTTTTTTGGTATTGAGGTGACTTATTATCAGAGCAATCATGCAACTGATATCATAAGTGATGCCCAGA